>VWYE01025385.1:403582-572267 GCA_013398995.1 Alaudala cheleensis | reverse complement strand
CTCCTCTTACCTCCGCAGCAGGAGCCAAAAAGAGGACCTCCCCGGAAATCCCTGGAGATTTAACCCCTTGTATTATCAGGAGGCGTGGTCTAACCTCTCTTTAACTACCTCCTTTGGGGCATTTCCTTCAAACCACCACATCTGGTGACAGAAGTTTGATAGCATGACTAATGAAGTCTGGAAGAATTTTCAGATTGAGAGAAGGACAGAGTATTTGAAAAGAGACAGTGCTAGTGCCATTTCATGGAACATAAAGACACATAGGTGCAGGTGAGAAGTGAGCATATTTTGCCTGGGCATGGAAGTGACAAATGTATCCTGTTTATAGCTTATAGATATTGAAGAAGCTTTATTGTATTGACCCTGCTTATGCAAGCTGTAAATTAATACTGGGTCATCAGTTAGAGCTCATTTGCCAGTGCATAGTGGACAAAAGTTGGTCTAGTTCACAAATAAGTGTACATATTTCATCATATTTTCTAAAACATGGATGAAAAAATATCTTAAACATTTATTCACAGTGAAACTGATCTGGTAAATAAGCTGGAAAACAGCCTGGATGAAGGATATGAGATGAAACTGCAGTCAAAATGAAATGGGGGAAAATGCATGTGTGGCAGAGCTCTAAATGAACCAATTAATTTAATTAGATATATTTGAATATCATGACATCTTTTTTCTCTTCCATTTGTGATTAGACCTGTGATGAGCTAAAGATCTAGTATACATATTCATTATAGAAAAGGTTGGCTGAATAATTTTACATGAAGCACGACATAAAACAGTAAGCTATGTTTGTTCATTATTATTCTATACCCTGAGCAGTATTTTGTGAAGGGTGAATTATGTGTGTAGGAATTAACTACTTTAAGACTCCTGATCTTTTTAATGGACACTAAACAAACAACTTCCACCAACTGCATCAGCAACAACTGTAGGCCAGGATTTTCATACTCAGTGGTCCATCAGACATGGTAAACACAGCTTTTAGCTAGACCCACAAAACATGCAGTATTTGAATATTTGGTATTTAACAGCTCTGCTATTGGATAGAAACACCATCCTTGTCTTTAGTATTCAGAGCTCTTTACGAGCAAACAAGAAAAACTGAAATTTCAAAGTCACACACAAAAGAACTTGTGGAGTTCCCACGGCTATTAACTGGAAACTGCAATGGATTGAAGGATTTAAACCAGCTCCATAATCTCCACGGCAAAATATGGCAAGATGGACAAAACACATTTGTAATGAGAAGCCCATGGAGGAGCTTTCAGGATTCATTCTTTCCACTTCACAGCCCAAACTCTCAGGCAGTGAAAACAAATTCTCTCCTTCTGGCATCAGGGATTTGGGTTGGGGACAGAGCACCAATGACTCAATTCCATCACAACATGTATGGAAGGACTTTGATCATTCTCTAGAAGTTAGAGCATATTGGGAAACTGGAAGATGTGGATTCAGCTACTTTGTGTTGATCCTAGCTGAGATGAAAATAATCTTTCTCTTTGCATTGGGCACTAGAAAGGAGCTGATAACACTCCATTGTTTTGGCTGCTGCTGGCCACACAGCCTCAGTGCTCTCTCCAACATTCCCACCTGACCAGTAGTCTGGGGGTGGGCAACATTTTGGGAGGAGACACAAGTAGGCCAGCCAACCCAAACTGACCAAAGGGATATTTCTTACCATATGAGATCTGCACACCTATAAGAAAAAGGAGGGGGAAGAGGGGGACATTCATTTTTTACAGAGTTTGCCTTCCAGAATGACCTCCACATATGCTGAAGCCCTGCTTCTCAGGAAGTGGCCAGACATCGCTTGCTGATCAGAAGTAGAGAATAAAATCTCTTTTTTTGTTTGTTCGTTTTCTTTTTGCTTTGTTGCTTGTGCATGCACAACCTTCATTTTTGCTTTAGTAAACTGCCTCTCTTGACCCATGATTTTTTTCCAGCTTATTTTTTCCCCTGTCTTGTGGGAGTGACAGAGCAGCTTGGTGAGCACTTGATGTCCAGCTAGGATCAACCCACCACAGTTCTTTCAGGTTAAGGAAGAGAGCAAGTTCCCAATGCTGAGAGGACACCACAACTAAAAGGGGTGCACTCAGCACAGAGCAGAAGTACTCAGACTCCTGTGCTTTGTGCTGTCAGATTAGGGTGCTAAAGGAAATAGTTCAGAGAGTGTCCCTTGTGGTTTTAATGCACAAAAAGCCACTGGAGACAGAGCATTTTGTTTATATGCTGGCAGTAATGAAAGTCTTAGACCACAACTTTGCCTATACACATATAAGCATTGTATAGTCATTGGAGAATGAGGCTATGAAGTGCCTTCTGGATTTAGGCTTGGAAATTCTGCCTAGATTTCACTATACAGACTAAACCAGACATACTGGATTTCAACTTTGTCTTAGAATCAAGATGAATTGCTATAAGGTAAGGCAATAAATTATTTTAAGTACAGTCTATTTCATACGCAAGTTAAAAATTCAGCAAGTTTTTAACTACAGAAAGGAAAAGGTTTTATATTTTAAATAATTTGTGACAAAAATGCCAGATAAAATTATTAACTGGCACATTTCAAATTAAGTTTGATCTTTTAATGCAGAATTAATTTCTTGATATTCCAGACCAATATCTCTAAATTACTCAAACACTACAACTTTACAGAGGAGGTTTTGTAACATTCAGAAGCAAAAAATTTCTATTTTCTGATTGTGCGTCAAATGTAACAGGGTCTTAATCATTAGCCTATGACTAAAGGGTTCATGACACAGTCTGACAAACTGAGATTTATTATTGGTAGATTCTTTCCAGTATTTCACCTCAGTTTGCTCCCTCACTGACCAAATGTAGGGTTTACCTTTTAAAAAATACGTGTGTACAGCCCTAGTATTTTTTTCATTTTGAGTGCATTGTTTTTACTAATATTCATGAAGTAATGAATATGACAAATGAAGTATTTAATTATATATGATAATTACATATTATTAAAAACATACAAATATTTTCTTTGCAAAAAAATGTAGCACTTCATGCTTTATTACTGTTCTGTTTTCAGTTGATTCTTTAAGTTTTAGCATGATTCCTGCTTATAGACATATAAGCACAACACAAAATCACAGAGCAATTTGAGGACATGCAAAAGCATATAAACCTGTGTTCCTGAGACATTTGCATTTTGTGGCTAGTTCATACTTTTTGTTTGGAGAAATAATGCCATATGTTTTTTTCAATAGATTTATCAATGTTGGTGCTTCAAAGTAACTGTCAGAAAATGCTCACAATTAATTATTACATCACGAATTTTTCTCTTCCATCATGGAATCCATGGAAAAGCAGAGTTCAGAAGAGCAATGAGTTCAAAAGAGCAACCTTTCTAAACTTTTATCAGGATCTAATGTGAATTATGCAATAAATGTATAATGTTGATGAAAAATTATCATAATTATTTTAGAAATTCTGTGACAAGACCTCTGTTTACAATCTCTTTCAATTTGTAGGCTGCCTAAATATGAAAGTCAAATTAACTTCAGCCATTAGGTGACTCACAGGTAACTTTATTATAGCCCTCAAAAGCAGTTCACGGACCCCAGTGGATCTTCTGTGGATCCCCAGTTTTAATAGACGATAATGATAAGGATGTTTTCACCTCTTGTTTCAAAACTAGACACCATTTCATTAAGTAATTCAGAAAACAATTCTTACTGCATGCAATTATTAGCAAGAGTAACATATTTTGATTCAAATTGTATGCAACTCTCACAAAAATGTTTCTAACTCATTTTAGTGACTTTTTAAATTTAATTTTTTTAAATCCAATAAGCCTCTACACTTACTCTTTCCAAACATGCATGTCACAAGTTTGTTTCCAAACTACAGAACAGGCACACTGCAACAAATCCTAAATCCTAACCTTTCAGGTACTAGCATATATGTTTGGGGTTTTTTTTTTAATGTTAGAAAACACAGGAAAGGATTGCTTTTCCAGCAACTACTGAATCAAGGAGAATTAAAAATCTGTTAGTCTACATGTTATTTACCACTATAATATTCATTTAAATATATAAGGGGAAAGCACACAGTAAGCCAAGGGTGTGTTAAGAAGTCTTAGGAAGAAGTTAGGAAGGTAAATGTTCAACATAAATCAATATAGATAATCAATACTCAATAGAGAGCAGCTATGATAAATGAGCTCATATGCTTCAAAATTCCAATTAAAATCTTCAAATACAAATGTAACACTGGCATCCAAACTGATTCATGTGATTTTCATGTGAGTGCTGGGACAGGCATTTTATTTGCAAAAGCAGACCCAAAGAATGTAATAACTTGATATGTGATATACAAAAATGAACTGATTCCCCCAGCAGACCCCCAGAACTCCCAGGCCAGCTCAGATCTCAAGGGGTTAAGGAGGGAATATTTCAGAGGTAGGACAAAGGATTTCCAAAAGAGGCTTTCCCCCAAAGTTGTCTGAGATGTTTATTCTTTGATGGTCCGAGGGGGGAAGAGAGCAGGGGCCTTATGTAAGTTTATCCAGAGGAGGGGACAGCTGGACATAAGCCAATAGGGCCGGGGAAGAAGTGAAGGGTCAAGATATATGTTCACAAATTCCAGGGGTCTCTGAGAGGGGGAGAAGCCAATTCCCAGAGAAATGCAACACAAAAATAAAGTGATTTTAGGTAATTGTTCTTTTAAACTGCTGATGATTTTTCTCTGTGTTGCAGCAACTTTACAATGTTCAAAAAGAAATGGATGTCAAATTGGTTTGTTGGAAAGGAAAAAATGGCCAAGAAGACAGGTGCTCTGTCTGGTGCAAATCTAGAATTTCTCTGGAGGAGATATGCCAGCAAAACATGAACGAGATCCGTAACTGAAAATACAATGCATTTGCTTTTTTCTAAACAGGAAAGAATTTTTTTTCCTCTCAGTTAAAATATCTAATTAAATCAAAGTAAGAAAATTCTTTTAGAAGAAGTGTTGCTATATAGATGACATACCAAAGGACGTAATAACTTGGCTGACCTATAAAAATTTGGGATAATCTTAAAAGTAACTTTGTATTCAAAATAGAACTTAAAAGGGACAACATTCAATTTTCTTCCAAACATCAGTTGTGGAATGGTGCTGGAAGTGGGACAGAGATCATGCTGGTACAGGTATCTTTGATTGCCCAATCCAGCCTCTGCTATCACACGGCACTTGGAAAGCTCTCAAATGTCATCCTAAAAAATTAATTCCACTGTTTGCCTTAGTTTCACTTTCTGATAGGATTTTCCACAAAAATTAATGAAAGAAAAATGTACTAAGGATAATTATCTACTAAATGAACTCCAACTCTGGAAGCCCTTCCTCACAGACCCCTGAAAACTGAGAGATCACAATTGCAAAAGGGACATCTCATATCTCTGACTTTACCCTGGGTAGCAGAGGCTTCTTTTTATTAGAAAAAGAATCTTGGGCTACACACACACATATTGTGCCTCACACAGGATATTTTACATTCTTCATCTAACTGCAGTTCTATTTCTGGCAGAAGTTGTCTGATTTTCTGCCATACTGTTGTGGTTTCCCTTTTTGTTTTGTTTGTTATTAGTTTTGTTTGGATCTTTGTTTTGTTTGTTTATTTTTTGTTTATTTGGTTTCTTAATTTTTTTGGTTTTGTTTTTTGCTTCATTTGAGGGAGAGGGAGGTGGTTATTTGTCTTGGGGTGATTTTTTACTAATTATTATTTTTTGAAGTAATAGATTTTAGTCACAAAAGCAGGACCTGTCTTCAATAATTTTGTATCTTTCAGTGAAGTAGTTACATCAACATTATCAAAAATATATCAATATTTCTATCACAATATTTTCAATGCATTAGTCATCTTCCATACATGCTGGAAGTATCTCAGCAGTTAAACTAAGATAATATATCTTTGCAAAATAAAATCAGCACACAAATCCTGAGTACAAGTGTAACTTGCAATCTGGTAGAAAATATTAGCACAAGGTAGATAATGTTCAATAATATATGACAGTACATGTCAGGCACACTGATTATCTGAGCTGGGAGTAGAGTTGGACAAGTCTGTACATTCAAAACAGGGGTGCACTTTCTTTATTTTGATCTTGTGGATTTCAATTTTTTTTTTTTTTTTGGCTGAGTGTTTTTCAACTCTAGATTTGATGTCAGCTAAAAGGTGACACATTCCCAGAGTGACTAAAACATCAACCATCAAAAAATATTGAATTAGTATTTTTTTTCTCTAAGGTAATATTTATCTATTATCAGATAAACTGATTATACAGTGCTCTCTAAAACCTTCAAGACATCCTCCTAATTTGCCTCTGATTCTTGAGATAAAGAATATGTTCAGACAGCAACCGTGTCTTTCTCAAGATGAGTTCTAAAAACAAATCCTTTATCACAGAGGTATTCGGAACAGCTCACCTAAGAATGCTAATACTGCTTTGCACCTAATCTAAAAAAAATCTGACAAACTAAGTAATTTTGCTACTTAATTTATCACTGCCTTTTTATAGCATTAATTGAGATATTTTATTTGCCTAGAGAGAGACTATATTTGCCACAATGCTTTCAAAGTATTTACAAATGCAATCAATTTGTATTTCTTGTAGTTCGATATCATCCTTCATTGTATAAAAACACTACACTTATGGTAAAACAATGTTAGAGGAAAACATCATTTAATTTAGGGTCTGTTAGCAATCTAAATCTCTGCTACCTGCATGTGACAGTGTGTGACAACACGAGAATGAAGGGCAGGGGAACTATTTTATTCCCTCTCACATCCTGCATTTGGAAGTGAGAAGTGCAGTCACTCTCCACAGGTGCTGTCAGTGGGGTGGGTGGGCCACACTCCCACTGAGCTCAGGTTTGAAGCAGCCTTTTAAGGCCAGCTACTGGCCATTGTGGCAGCCCAAGAGGGATAATCACACTCTTTATCCAAACACCAGAGCTTAGGGAGGGCAAGGGGATATTCAGGAGGTTTTGTTCCCTTCTCTTCTATAATCTCATTTACCAGGGGCAAATGCAGTGAGGATGAAGCACTGGGGACAGAAAAAGGGCCTGGAATTTGCAGGGAACTGGCTGTGACATCTACTGGTTCAAAGAGGAGGATCTGAGCTTTAACCTGTGGAGGTCACAGCAGTCAGATCAGGGATTTACCTGCTTAGCAGAGGAGCATCAGCCCTCCAAGAGGCTTCGACATAAATACAAGGTAATGTATTTACTGATGTATTTACACGATGCATTACCTCATACCTCATTTAATCTATAAGGCACATGCTTTTGATTGTGAGTTTTCTAAAAACAAAGCCACAATGTGTTACAGGACCTGATTTTTGTTGCTGTGTGTGACATTAAAAAAAGTATTCTTTGCTTTACTGTCAAAGCAATAAACAAAACACAATACAGGGGTATATACTGATTCAGATCAATGACAAGTATATTCTATGTCTCCTCGTAAATGTTGTGTGTTAACAAAGGTGTGTTTTTTTTATTACACCAGACCTGTTTGATTGCCACATTTTGCTTCAAAGATGATCAAAGATTATTTCCAGCTAATAAGCAAACGTGACAGATAATAATAATGAATGTTAGAGCCCAGTCTTTAGAACTGTGACAATGGGTGGAGGATAGCAACACATTGCAACACATTCTTGACTATTCATTTTTTTAAAAATTTGAACAGTCAACAAAGGAAGTGATTGGCAACAAATATTAAATCAAGTAGGACCAAAGAAGACCCTTGAAACCATAATGAATAAGCTGCTCTTTCTGAGGGAAGAGACTGCTGAAAGCAATGATATTTCATAAAACAAGCACATGGCTTAAGCTGTAATGAAGCAATAAATACATACTTCACTAATATGAAAAGATATTTCCAATTTAACATTGTCAGATGTTGGCTCCTATATTAATGCAATCTGCCAATCTGCACTATGGGGTTTAAACAAAATAGAAGAGATAAGACTGCAGATTTTCTAATATAACCATATGTAAAAAAATAACCATGGTTTTTTATCTCACCTCTTTTGAACACATGACAGATAAAACATATTTCAGAAGTGGGTAACCAAAATCCTGCACCAGGGTATGTCATTAACTTAGCCTACCAGAATGGCAAGCTGCTTGTTTATTTGTGTCTTGTTCTGGGAGCATTTCCATAGGACTGAATGTATGTGACATTTTCTGATTACAAATAAGCAAATATTCAGCCATTCAAAGCTTAACTGGACAGAGGTTTTGTGTCTATAATAGAAAATTTTATACCTTTCTTCTGGGACAACTGAATTGTCAGGAGAATATGGTTAAGACCTAACCTGCACAGAATGCAACCCTACAAATGTGGGCAATTATTACAATTATTTTTATTTTATCGTACAGAGAAGATCACATTGGTATGTGCATAAAGATGAATAGGTTCATATCTGGAACATCACACAGACCTTCTACTTTTTTCCTCCTTAGTCCCTCTCTTTACTGCATCACCCTCTGCTCTGTTCTTGGTTTTTTCACTACTGTTCTTATCTTCCCTTTAGCTTTTTTTTTCATCACTTCTATGGGTTGATTTTTTCTCTCTGGCTTTTCTATCTTTTGTCTTTCCAAATCCTTTATTCCATTTCATTATTTACCTTATTTCTCAGTTATTTTATTCTTTTTCCAGGCTTACTTAGAATCATCCATTATCTGTGCCTGATTTACTCCCCACTCCCACCCCCCACACATGCTTATTATCACTCTAGTCTTTAATCTGTCCCTCACTTCCCATCTGTTCATTATCTTCAGGTTGTCCATCTCATCCTGTAACAGACAGACCATGTTGTTTCTTGCTGCCCACATAAGAAAAAAAAGAATATTTTAGCTGGCCTTCTTTTCTTGATTCCACTATATCTTTCTCACACCACTTCCCACTTCATAGTGAATGATAATAACAACTTTAAAATACCATTGAAAAAAACCCCAAACCTCCAAGAAACCTCACAGTCCTGGATCAGTGAAAAAAAAAAAAGACAGGGCCACTTAGCTTTTGTGTAAGGTACAAATAACAAGGTTTGCTTTTATTGACTGTATTTCATCTTGCTGCTGTTGCTGACATTCCAAAGAATTTATACATTTCAATAGTCTTTGTGCTCTTTTAAACACAGACACTCACAGCAGCTGTTGAGAACAGAGGAATCACTAAAAACAGTCTGGAGAGAGCCCATTGGACTGGTAAAGGAATTGAGAAACTTCACGTAGAAGAGCACAGGAGCAGTATTTTATACAGCTTTTTTATTTTTGAGCAGGTTTTGGATTTTAGAACCTGCTAAGCAATTTCAGCATTTGAGGAGTAACCAGTAGGCTTCAGGATCACTTCCTAGAGTATGACTGAATAGAAATGACTCTTAGTCATATCAGAATTTCCTACCTAACCAAGTTTATGGCAAAAATGACCAGAAGAAACATCTCTTTCATTTTGGTGAGGTTTTTTGCCTCTGGGAGGAAATTATGGCATAAGAATTTGAGATCCAGGCACATTTGGAACTGCCAAACTGTTTAGACAAATCACTGAAGCAATTTGAAACAATAATTATTTAAATAATTTTAAAACTGTCATTTAAAATCAAGCTTGTAAAAGGAAGATTCCTAGTTTTCTGCTGTTTGGGGAGCAAAAGGCTACCAAAACACTTTCTGTACAAATTGAGTTAGAGGCATAGCTGCTAAGAGTAAAGTTTTCTTTGTAATGTTAGATTAGGATATTGCTTCTTGCAGTACTGTTCTACTGTAGATTTTTGATTTACAGTTTTGAATATTTCCTTGACTGGAATGTTTTGGTTTACAAGGAAATTACAAAACACAGGGAAGCTAGTGTGCTGGGTTGAGGAAGAGAAAATGTGTGGCTCTGCTAGCAAATAGTTTCCAGATCTACAGTCTGAACAAACTAAAGCACATGAAACATTTTAATAACTGGTTTCACCTTCAAATTTATGGTTCAATTTTCATCTTCACAGTGAATGAAGATGAAGTTTACAGTACTATATCAGATGTTAGGTTCTTTATGTTTTTATGTGATATTTTGCAACCTATTGATAAAAGCACTTGGAAATATATAGCTGTAAAGCTCAAAAAATATGAAAAAAGCCAGTAGTTCAAAAACCCCATAGTTTTTTGTTCTTTTGACATGCAAGACTCTTATTTCTTTTGGTGTGTGTTCTTTCAGTCCTGAGGAGACAAAAATTAAACTTTAATACTCTTCTAATTTTTCTGAAAGAATAAAGTAAAATTTTATTCCAAAACTTTCTAATGATAAATATTTTGTTAGTATTTGAATTTTCCAATTTTTATCCTTTTTCATTCAGCAAAAATTGCCCTTCATGTTACCACTGCCCTAGAACATGAGCATTTATGGCCAACAGTGAACCTTTTTCTTCTTTTTTTTTCAGCAGACTCCATCTCAGGATGATCATCTGGATGACGTTTTATGCTTGGTAACTACTTTCAAAAAAGTTTGTTGACACATTGATCCATATGCTGCATGTTGACAGACACTGGCCTGAAGAATTATCTCTGGAGTGTGCAGGTTTGCAGTGTGCAGGACGTGTCAGGCAGTGATGCAGGTAATTGGCACCTGATGTGACAACACAATGGTACCGTAGCCACAATGTCTAAACTTAATGGAATGTATATGAGCCTTGAGACCCTGTGACAAAAATGAAATGAACTAACCCTTACTGTCACTTCAGTAAGGAACTAGCAGGCAGATATTAAAAAAACCATAAATGTTGGGAGCCCCTGAAAGCTGGTGAACCAATTTCCTTTAGCTGAAGTGACAGTGTCTGCCAAGACATCCAAGGACCTACATTTTTCTCTTTAGAACAATTAGTCAATCAGTATCTTCAGAGACCTGTCAAAAAATATGTCCTACTTCATACAGCTGTGCAAGAATTATTTTAAGTGATAAGGTTACTACAGTGAAGCCTGGCAAAGATTTTTACAAGCAGCTTGTACACTGTTACAGTCACTAGCAGCATGCTAAAGAATGTCAACAGTAATTAAACCAAATCATTTTCTAATATATGCCATGCTTTGGCAATGGTGAGGAATGCTTTTCACAGTATGAATTTCCGGCCCTCTGAGCATAGATTTTTTTTAAAGATTTTTTTTTTTTTGCTTTTTATGGGAAGAACATTTTTCCCTTTTTCTTTTGGCAACAACATTTTGGAAAATGTTTATTCATTAAAGGAATTGTATCAAAAAATCACAGAACTACAAGTTTCTTCTCTCAACTTGTCACAGTTCTTACTGAGCTTGCATTTAAGGATTGTCCCTGAGTGTAATTCTGAGTACATTGCATGGAATTTATTTTAAAAATTTATGACACACTTTGGCAAAACATCTGAAAATTTACTGAAAAGTGACATTTCAAAATACTGAAATGAAATTGTGCACAGGTTTTGGCAAGTACTTTTGGAAAAAGTAATCCCATAAGTTTGCAAATGGTTAACAACTTGCTTCTAAAATAAAACATTTAAATGTTCTTTCCATTTGCAAAGAAATGAAGACAGCGGCTCCCCTATATTCAGTTCATTTAACTCTTTGTACTGTATTCATGTACTAATTTAAACATGATCATCTTGACCCAGGTAAGATTATTGCCAACAGAGGTGTGAGGTACTTCAGGACAAAAGCAGCTCACTGTGTGAGGTTTGTAACTGGAGCAGTGTCAGACTTGGACTTATCATTTGCCAGAAAGGTCTCTTTGGCCACTCTCATGCATAATAAGTACTTGGTCAATGTAATAAAAATGTAGAGTCAACTGAAAAATCCTCATCCAGGATACTCATCTGGAGACAGTAGAACTACAAGTATGTTTTTCACAATGGCATCAAAGTCCATTTTTGAGAGTCTGAGAGGTGTGGTATGAAAGATGGATGTGTTTCTGTCTATGATCCAGTAAGCTCTGGCCAGCCTTACTCCAGGGATAAGTGTAGTGCTGAGTGCTGTCTTGGCACAATTTTTCAGCTCAGAATAGGCACTGTAGTTACATGCCTCTGACAGTAAGGCAGAAAATAAAAAGTGAGGGCTTTTGTACTAGTTTCCTCACATATTTATCCAGCTGCAGCCTATTGTTTTTCAAAGTTACCTTAACACTGTGTATGATGTCAAGGGCTGAATCTTGCTCCTGCTGGAGTCAAAGGCCAAACGTTCATTTGACTTGGCTAGGGCCAGTGTTTTGTTGGTATGAAATGTCAGCTGTCTCCCATAGATAAGTAGCTTCTAATGTGATAAAGCATTTCTCTTACCTTCTGGTAAAATAGTTTGGAATTTGTAAAGTTGAGACGTTCTGTTGAGAAAAGTCCTATTAGCTCCAACTTGTATCCTCTTTGGACAATATTTAGATTTACTGTAAACTTCTTACAGTCATCTCAAATAAATAAAATTACTTGGGACTACTCTTTCAGAAAACTGCACTGAAGACATAATGACAACAGGAGAACACACTAATGCCATTTAAGTGAAGCAATAAAATAATAACATTTTTGAATGCCCTCATGCCAGAATTGGCTACTTAGAAAGTACAGTAGTTCACATTAGATACAAAATGTTGAAGAAAGACTTAAGAAAATCTCTTATGAAAAAGCTTATACCCTTTTGCTCATTAAATGTACATCAATATTAATTCTATGTTGCAATTTCTAAATTACTTTAACTCATTAGAAATATTAAGAGAACCAAAGCAAGCTTCACATTACCTTAGTACCTACTGCTGTTTTAATTGATAGGTATTTTGATTTTATTGCTTATTGGTATTTGTACAAAAATTGTGAAGACCATTTCTGAAGTCTTCATTGCTTTTATATAAAAAGTATGATATAATTATTCATTTAATTCTACAAAGTTCCTGTAAGTATTTCTAGTACGAATGAATCAGTACCTTGAAAGAGATAACATCTTGTTCCTCTCAGGGTTAAAAGATATATTTCCTGCCTGGAAATAGCATCCTCACAATCAGCAACAGTATGTTTCATAAACCTTGAATTCACTATAAGAACCTTTTACAATGATTACTTTTCCAGAAGAAAAAAAAAAAAGTTGGTAGTAAAGTCATTATTGTCTTTAGCTCAATACAAACCTGTTAAAGAAGTCTGCATTTTTCAATGCTAATACCCAAATTTGAATCAAGAGACAGCTTTCAACATGTGCCTACCATGATCTTTTTCTCTTTTAGTGGTTCTAGCAGGCAATCAATGAAATATTTACCTGACTAGTGTGGCTCTCCCTGTGCCTTTGAATCGATGAGCCTGCTGTAGTGCTGGCCGACAGTCTGGAATATTCATTTTCCTCTGGTAATCCTAAAGCAGAAGAATAATAATTCAAAATCTGAGATTTATGCACTGGTTTATTTCAAAATAAGATTCAGAAGACCTTGATATGCTTTATTAAAAAAGAAAGAAAAAAAACCCCAAATCATATATTTCCTGAATATTTTCTATTTCAATGCTTACAGAAACAGAACACTTCCTTTTTACCATGTAGGTATGCATACTGTTTGACAAGAAGGAGCAATTGTAACTAAAGGGCCTGCAAATAGCTCTTTACCAATACACAGGCCAGGGATTCCTCCTGCAATGCAGAAATCCCTGGCTTCTCTTCCCCTGGCTTGTTTTCATGGCAGGAGCAATGCAAAGGGAACAAAAACAATACCTGCAGCACTCTGCTCTCAATATCTCTGTGTCACACAGGAAGTCAATATTGGTCAGGACTAAAAACTTAATCTCCTCAGTATAAAGCAGGTTTTTTGTAAGTCTTATGATTATTGTGCACTTTCTAGGTGGGAATTAGCTGTCCAATATTTATCTGTATAAAAACCAGTCATCCAGTGTAAAACAGCCAGGCAGTCTCCTTCTGTAGTCAAGAGTGATCCTACAGTGAGGCTCATTGCTTGTGCTTCCCTATCACTTCTGCAGCAGTGGGAATAACTTTCATATACTGTACCACTGCAGAGGATCTGGAAGCTGTGATGAGAGGAAGCAAAGGCAGAAGCAGAAACACAGGGACTCCACGATGGGCATTATTAAGCACCTCACAGACCACAATCACAGACACCATGGTAGGTCTGTGTATTGGGTCTAGCAGAGCTGGAGATAATTTTTCCCACAGCAGCTGAGCTTGTGGTGGGTTTACCCTGGATGGATGCCAGGTGCCCACCCAAACAGGTGCATCACTCTCCTCCTCAGCTGGACAGAGGGGAGAAAACATAACAAAAGGGTTGTGGGTCGAGATAAGGATAGGGGAGATCAGGATCACTCATCTGTTACTGTCATGGGAAAAACAGAACCAGCATGGGAAAATGAACTGAATTTATTTATTACCAATCAAAATCAGAGTAGGAAAATAGAATTAAAACAAAGCTTAAAACTCCTTAAAACCCCTGTATCATCCTTTTAGTTTCCCCCCTTATAATAGTGTCTTCCCACGACTTTGTAACTAGGGAAAACAGTTTTTTAATTATCTTTGTTCTGAATAAAGCTCGTGTAAAGTATTCATAAATATGGGTCTTTTTCTACATTATCTGGACTTCCTCTGAACACACAGACAGTGAAGAAGGTGAATCCTTTGTTTGAAGCTCGGGAAAAAGATCAAATCTGAGAGAGTCCAGCATTTCAGTTCTTTACTGCTTGCTGCAAAGGGAATCTGACCCTGTTCTCTCAGTAATTGGAATTATGTGTTGTTTTGAGATGGGATTATCACACTGGAAGCTGGGAAATGATATTCTAGTATGTATAGGGGAAAGGTCTCTAGTGTACTGATAGTCTTGGGAATCATATGTCAGTTACCACTATGGCTTTCTTATCTACATTAAATTCTCTGTATTCCAACTAAAAATTCTCCTTTTGGAAGATCACAAGTTTTTGGTCGAATTAAATGCTTGAAAGAGATTTCTGTCTAAAAGAATCCCAGTTTGTTGTGAATGTAAACCAACCCCATTTTTTCCAGTAACTTCCTGAACTAATGATTTATTTACATGGATTCTGTTTGGATACATCTCAAATAAAGTAATTAAAAAAATTATCCAAAATTTTATGTAAAATACCTTCTAAAAGCAGGCCCTATTCATTTAATTCAGATAAAAGTTAGAATGTAAGCTGTTTTCATAAATCTAGACCACCACAAATTAATAAAAATACCTTCCTAGGCCAAGCAGCAAGTTCTGAAAAATAAATTGATTTTGTGCTATGTTAATACACTTTAGGATTGACTGCCCATGACAGCCTTGAGCTAAGAATCAAGTTATCAATTATTTTCTGTTTATTTCTGTAAAAAGCACTTTGATAATTGGCCTTATCAAATAAGTAAAGTTTCCATGTACAGCAACAGCACATTGTCACAGACATGGCAAGCAGAGGCTTGGCAGAGCTTGGAAAGACAAATGGAGTAATTGATTACATACTAAGAGCTTTCCTTTACGTATACCTAAGTAAATATTAGAATACCACAGTTGTGCATTGAGTAAGACCTTGTTTAAGTCAGTCCAAGGTTGGAAGCATCAGTTTAGCTGGGCCAGAGGCAAAATTACAAGAACTTAAGTTAATCAGGAGTTCAGTCTGGAGTACAAACTACACCCGCTGGATTGGGCTTTCCTGCAACTATTCTCAAGTTACCAAAGGTACGTGGAATGTGGCTTTTTTTTTTTTTTGGCAAAATGAGTTTGATATATGCTATTGCTGCAACTAGATGTGGCACTGTTTTGGGTGATGTAGGATCACAACTTTCACCATTGCAATGCAAAAGGTTATTTCAGGCTATCTGATTACTTTGTGTATTTGGTAAAAAGCTTCTTTCAGACTAAGAACTCTGCTAAGTGTGGAAGATTTGTGGTGAAGCCAGTGTTTGATAGCACACAGCTGTAAAAAGATGCTACTCCTCCTATCAAAATTAAACTAAAAAACAAGAACAATTATATTAATTTTACAAAATGAAAAAGCAACTTCTATCAAAAATCTGAATGCAGAGAAGTGTTACTTCCTTAGGATTAATGTTTTTAGAACATTGAAAGATACTCTGTAACTGCTCTTGTGCCATTTTGTTCTGCAATGATAAACAATATTTCATTCACTAGTAAGGCACTTGCAGCAAAGGGAGATCCTGATTTTCTATTTTCTGTCCTATTTGTATTGATTACAGGATCAGAATCTCAAATACCAGTCCTCCATACTTTAGGCTGCTTACGGACTTGGAGCTGAAGTAATTACAAATTCCTCAACAGAGGCTGTTTTATTTTCTTCACATGCAGCTTTTATTGGAGAGGGGCTTATCAGTTCACACATCAGTTCACACATTAAGTCAGTTCCAGAAACAGGTATTTCACAACTCAGAAGATTCCACCCTGACTGTCTTACAAAGCTCATTCAAGGAAACACTTCAGCAATTTATGTTAGAGGAGTTTTGGGATTAAAAACTACTTACCATTTGATACTGAATTTCCATTTTCAGCAGTCACAGAACTGGACAAAGGATTAGATGACTGAGTTCCATGGTTATTTGCATTTTTATCCTGTGTTTCTGATCCAGGATCTGATGTATTTGGATCTTCCCTGCTCCTCAAATTCAGATTCGTTTCAGCACCTGACAGAAATAGAAAAAATTATTGTTAGCTTCCTTTTAACTAGTGGCATTCACATGTATGTAAATGAAAACTGAACTAACACAGAGAGACCAAGTTGCTTTATTAAATTAATCAAATTAATCACTAAATTCACAAGTCCAGTGATAAATGTGAAAGGATTAAATCAGTGATTTTTGCAGGTTTGGCTTTTGTTGTTGTTGTTGTTTGGGATTATTTTTTTTACTGTTCCACTTGAAGATTTTTAAAGTTTAGGGGAGTGAAAAGACATTACAACATTTCATTTGTATTGTTTCTTCCCACGATATGAGTGGATATAGCACACCAAGTGCAAATATTGTCTCTATTTTAGATTCTATTTCACATGAGCTTATATAGCACTGTCATGCTACCCTTTTCTTTTACCACCTACCACAAGAAACAAACTGGCATTTGAGATTAAACCATAGTAGCAATATTCCTCCCAGCAGATCCTCCCCGTGGCCATTGTTTACCAGCCTCGGGGCTCTCCAGCCATTAGCTGTCATTTTCTATAAAGTGCCAGGTTTTCATGTCAGAGCCTTTTAGTTAAATTTCTTCAAGACATCAAGAGGAGGTCTGATCCTGTAGGAGTTTCAAAGCTTTTTACAGTGCACATGTGTTCAAAGAGAAGGGCGCAACAAAGACCCCCATCTTCTTCCCCCTCTGACTGATTGCACATCCAGCAAAGCAGAAGAGCTCACAGCAAAGTGCCTGGAGCTGCCTCTGAGCTTGGCTTTGTCAGCCCAGTGCTCCACAAGAAACAGGGCTCAAGGCATCGGCTGTGTCCCAGTGCTGCTCCTCACTGTCGAGTTCAGGGGCCAGGGACTCCTTCAGAGCTGGAAGAAAGATGGATGGGGATAGCAAGAGGGACCCCACTGCCACACCTGTATCCCTGGCTATCCCCTCTCCACTCCAGTGTAACACAGCTGATGAAATGCTGCACTGGCAAGGTTAAGCTTATTTTTATGATTTCTCTCTTTTTTTTTTTTTGGTTTGGGGTTTTTTTGTTTTTTGTTTTGCATTTTGGGTTTTTTTTTGTGTGTGTTGAACATATATGCATATTCTTTCCTTGCCATAGTCATACTTGATTCATAGAAGACAAAGCTGAATGTGGTGCTTTCTCCATTTCAGTCTTCCTAACTCTTTCTGCTCCCTCTGAGGCCTGGCCTTGGCTGCAGGGCTGATGTATTATGGCTGACCCTGGTGCAGAGGTCCTTCTGTAACACTCTAAAATGAAAATTTTCCTTCTATGACAGCTCTGAAAGAGTTATTCCTTGATTTTGGTTGTCATAATGATAGCAAGAACCAACGGAGGTCAAAAGGCCAGCTATTAAAACCAACATTAGAGCATTCATCCAATTAGAGCATACTTCCAATAATATCCTCAGCTTCCCCAAAGATATGATATATTCTTATAAATCTCAAGCACATGAAAATTTTTCAAGGGGAAGGAAAAGCATTTTTTTCACCATGTAATAGATACTTAACCTGAAGATTTTCCAGCCTAATGTTGACTGTTTTGTCAATTTTTCATTTTCATGCCTGAACTAAAAAAAAAAATACATCTGATTTGGAAAGCACCAACATTTAAAACGTAATTAATGAAATGAAAACTAAATCCATTCTGGTTACCTCAAACTATTTCATTTAATTGAAAAGGTCTTAGTTTTGTTTAGCTTTTAGTTATCAATCACTGAATAGTTCTTAATATTTCCTTGTCTAAAAAAGGTCTGTCTTGAAAACTCAAAAAGTTCATTTTCAAACTGTCAGATAAAACATTTCCATTTTAATTTGTTTGTTTGTTTCATTTTTGTCTCTTCCTCCCTTTCCCTAATTCCCTCATCATTATATTCTGCCAGATGTGATTGGATTGTTTCAGTGACACTGTTTCATAAAATGGATCTTTAGGCAAATGTGCTTTGTATTGAAAACATTAGGCCAGATCTACCCACAGCAACTGACTTGGGAGAGGCTGAGATGGAAAGTCTGAGATGGAAAATGCATACGGGACAATTATAAGAGCATGCCTGATTTAGCTTTTGTTCAAGCAAGTTGACTGCAAAATGCATCTTTGCAGCTCATTTTAAATTTTTCTGAAAAGGAAATGTCACTTTTAGATGTTAATAGTCAGTGCACTTGCCTATAGATCATAATCCACCTACATAATTATTGTGCCACTTTTTACATAAAACTTCTTGCGGAAGTGGCTGGGATCCTTATTTTTCTTCATATTCAGAAGATTTATTGATTTGCCTGACATGTGTAATTCATTTGAGAATGAGCAAGTAGAAAGAACTTTTCTTGCATTGCTCTTTGCAGAAGCCTTTTGTTTCATAAGGTACATTGATATCTTTTCAGGGCATTCTTGAAGGGCTCTTGGAAAAAAATTACCTTTTCTTCTTTGTATCTGTAGAATGAAATACTACAAAGAACTGTGGATAGCGACTATTAAGATAGAATATCATACTAAATTGGCAGAATAAGTAGTGGAATATATGCAGCATATCTTTGGGGACAGCTCTCTAGACAGAAATTGATTATCCCATTTTCTGTATCCAATCATTTTAAGAAATGCACCCCTTTAGTTTCTGAACAGAAAACTGTATAGAGAAAATATATTTCATAGTGCCTTATTTAGCTGATCTTGGGGGTGGGAAAGAACCCTATATTTTATTTCAAAATCATCTGGATTATATAAAGGTACTTGAACTAATTTCCTAAATATAGGCATCTTCAGCTTCCCATTGGAGCAGATTCATGTGAGTCTATAGAACAAGTTTAACTGCAGACATCAGCAAACTTCAACCAGGAGAGTGTCCCTGAAACCAGTTCTGCCCCACACTGGACAAGTTCCCCCTGCCCCAGCCTCTGCTCACAGGACCACACTCCAGCCCTGAGCATGTACTGTGTCGGTTCTGAGCTCCTGAATACAAGACAGACAAGCTTCTGGAGAGGGTCCAGTGGAGGGTCATGAAGGTGATGAGGTGTTTGGAGCATGTCTCTTATGAGGAGAGACTGCAGGAGCTGGGCCTGTTTAGTCTAGAGAAGAGAAGACTGAGAGGGGATCTCATCAGTACATATAAATATGTCAGTGGTGGGTACCAAGAGCATGATGTCAGGCTCTTTTTGGTGATGCTCAGTGAAAGGATAAGGAGCAGTGGCCATAAACTAAAACACAAGAAATTTCACCTTCCACCTTCTGAGGAAGACCTTCTTTACACTGAGGGTGGCAGAACACTGAACAGGCTGCTGAGGGGGCTTGTGGAGTCTCTCTCTCTCTCTCTGGGAACATTCAAAATCCACCTGGACACGTTCCTGGGTAAACTGTTGTAGGTGACCCTGCTTTGGCAGAGGGTTGGACTGGGTGATCTCCAAAGGTCAATTCCAACCCAAACAATTCTCTAATTCTGTGATTGCTGGAGTAAACTTGCTCTGGGTTATCAGCATCTTTCTGTATTGGGAGGCACAAACTGACCACAGTATCCAGATATGGTCTAACAATGAGTGCTGGGTGGAGGAATGACTGACACAGCCCCGGTTGCTGTTGGCTGTCTCTGCTGCCAAGGCTCACTGCCAGCTCCTGTCCAGCTCCCAGGGCCCCCAGCACCCTTTTCACAGGGATGGTCCCCAGACAACCTGTTCCCTTTACCATTGTACAAGGTAATCCTTTTCAAGGTGCAGCACTTTACATTTGCTTTTTCATTAAACATGGCACAAGGTCCTGACTTTATCTTCTGTGCATTGGTATCCCTCTCTGTCCTGCCTCCATACTATTCAAAATATCCCTGAGCATAACAAAGGTGTTTCCTGACATTTTAGCATAATATTTCTATTTAAAATTCCTACAGATTCCTACTTTATCTGTCAAGTATTGGTCTGAAATGCACTTTCCCCTCATGTTTTCTTAGTCATCTAATACAGAAGTCTAGACTTTTCTCCACATTAATGTCAACGTGCTCCTGCTGCCATCAAACCTTGCAGATAAAGTTATTCAGTGCTCTACTATCCCTTATCAACTCTCTGAAATTATCAGAAATATTTTAGGAGACAGGAAAAAAGCCCTTATGGTTCCTACATTTGGACATCTTCACCAATACAATGAATCTTAGCTTTTTGTTCAGACTTGTATTTTGCTGTTCTCACTAGATGAATGCATTATTTACCAGGTTTCAATATTTTTTTTTAAAGTAACAATATCTTCAACAGTTTTCAGCTGGTAATAAATGTTATTTGAAGAGTCATCTGTGCCCACATGCAAGAGACTAGCTACAGAGAGATATCAGCTGTAGGAGCATGGTGGAAGTTCATGATTATAAGAGGAATACAAGCTTTAAGTGAAAATCTAGAGTCTGCAAAAGTGAACGGTATTTGTGTTACTATTTCAGTAAACTGGCTTTGCCAAAAAGATACTACTGACTCAATAAAGTCTTACTCTGACTTATCTTGCAGTTAATGAGGATGTATGGACTAATGTGTGCATGTCTGGATTGAGGGCATCTTTGTCCCTCAGCTGTATCTGTGGTTACTAGCTGGGAGCAATCACATGCACAGTGCTTTTAATCAGAGGACAACAATCAAAGTTAACAGTTATTTCTTTATAAGCAAGCTCCATATTCCAACAAATCCTCAATTAATTACATCAGCATTACTTGAAAAGTGCAAGAGGAACAGTATGCAAAAGAGGCAGCTCATAAAACTCACAGTTGCTTGTTATCAGTGTTCCTGGAAGAGACTGAGTTGGAAACTCAAGATAAAGTCATAAGGCACAGGATGGACAGAATGGCACTTACTTTGTAAAAAAATAATTCCGAGTATGGCGATAATGAAAATTAATGTATTTGCTTTTTACCAGCTATTTTCAAGTCACTATCTCACTTTTAAAAGAAACCAATACACTGAAAGTCTACATGTTAGAACTTTTTTTGCCAGAAGGTTGACTTAAACTCTTTTAATTGAGCTATGACTTCCAAATATTCTATTATAAAAGGCTGAACTAACTCTTTATCACCAAATTAGAAAATGAGCCAGTGTTAGCTCTATTCATAAGACAAATTAAAGTACAAAACTGTAACATTTTGAGAGACTACTAGTTTTCTAAGGAAATCATAGACTATTTTATAAAGTCTAAAGACAAAATATAAATTGATGACTAATATCAGCATTTAGGTGGAATCATCATAGACTTTTTATACAGCAAGATATGAAAAACCAGTATGTTATTAAACGCCCAGCAGTAACTCACCAGATAGGGTTGTATTTCACTTTTCTGTCAAATCCCTTGTTTTCATTTCTTTAAATGTAGATATATCCACAATGTATATGGATACATATGTCCCCATTTGTTCTTTTTCAAGTACTTCTTTTAACATTTACTGCTCATTTACAGTCTAACTGAAAACTCATTAATAACAACAGAAGTCTCCACTGCTTTCAGGAGGTTTTGGATCCCATTCAGGCTTACCTTGGATGCTTTGTGCAGCACTGCCAAAGCACTGAGGGACTCCTAATACAGGGTAAGTACTCTTGCTTTGTCTATCCTGGTTATTCAAACGTGATCACAACTGTTCTCTTGCCCTGAAGCAAATGGTAAGAGCCATTCCAGTACTACTACACTTTCCTTGTCCTTCACACCGGAGAGGAATTAAAATAATCTACTGGGAATAGTCCCTGGGCTATGTCTTTTCCTGAACCACGCCCAGATCCTGCTGGAAGGGAGACAGCCTGCCAGGTCCCAAACAATGCTGGGGATTGCTCTGCACTTTGACTGAGCACAGGAGTGAGCTGCCAGTCCAAGGACATTCCTTGGCATTGGCTCATTGAGTAAAACAGATACAGCCCTTCACTTTGACAGCACTAGTTACCACAATCAAAAATCAGTGGTCAATATTAATTTATCTCAGGAAATGAAAAGGAAATGAAAGAAAAACTACCTCAAAACCATATGGGGCTGGTGGAGCACTGAACTGTTGCACAACTCCTACTGAAGCCACATTTAAAGGTTTCATGGTGACTGTACAGGGAGAGCAGATTCTCCTTAGTTCTGCTCTGGTATAAATGGAAGTCATGCATTCCCCTCAGTATGATTTGACATGACCATTCTTTCAAGGCACAGATTTCTTTTCCTTAATTAAACAGAGAGCTAAGGATGAGTTTCCAGCTGAGGAAATTCAGTGTCACAAGCTAGGCAGGATGTATCTCAGTCCTAAAGCTGAAATTATCTCAGTGTAAAATCAAACATTATTTCTTCATTCATGAAAAACAAGACTTTCTGTAACTAATGATCAATACACGGTTTTAGGTATCAAGATCCACAGTTACACATTCTGTATCAATAATTATGAAAACAGGAAAACATAAATTCTGGCAGATAAATTAATGTAGTGCAGGAGGAGAAGCTTTTGGTACCTGTGCTACTATGGAATGTAAAAGCTGAATACCTCAATTTCCTTAAATACAGCTGGATACAGCTAGTATCCAGCAAAATGTAAATTTGAAATCAAACAGCTTGTCATTAAGAGAGAACTGATGGGCCCTATTAACCAGCATCTGAAAGTCAAGACGTTGGAGACAAAAGGATTTCTGATCTGTGCTCCCAGTCTTTCTTGAGAAAGTCAGGAATGCACTGAATCCTAATGGCTGACCCTGGATATTTTTTTACATTTACTGTGACAAGTGGGACATTGTGAAGTTAGGGGAGAAAAAATAAAATATAGTGATTTCAGAAAATTTGCAGATATTTTTTGATAAAGAAAAGGGAGAGTTAGTTTAAACAAGAACAGACCATTTTATTTTGGCTCAAATGTTAAACCCTCTGTTTTGTTGTACCTTTTCAATTACACTTACTGTTTCCTGTTTTGCTCTGACTTACTGTTGAGACATTGTGGCATTTGCTAGCTATCCCCAGCACAGGTTGTCTCGGGTGTCCTTTTGCTGGATAAATGCATATTGCTTCAGAGTAATTCAGTTTACTCAGACGAAGTCACACCGTGACCCTCTGTAACACGACTGTTTACTTTGTCTGCTGGGAGCTGGAGGCAAACAGCTCCATCTTATTTGCTGAAAGAAATGGAGCAGGCTGAAAACTGTCAGGACAGGATTCCCCCAGCCTATTAGCATGTGCTGCCTGTCTCAATCTTTTAGCTGTGCTGCTGCCTGCCACTGCCATCCGAGGCAATAATTATTCATTGTTTATTTCACCTCACAAAGCCTACCCTTACAGCATCACTTGTCTAGGATTCTCCCCACACCAGTGATGCTCCTAGGATGGCAGCAATGAATTTGTACTGTCACTTCCAGCATCCTTTCTCTCTGAACTGGGTAAGTGGAGCTATCAGATGGTGTTACAAGCTACTCCAGAAGCCACACTCCTTGATGGAGCAGGTAAATACAGAAAAAGGCCACTTATTTTGTCTGGGAAACTGTATTTATGGAAGCTTTGTGTGAACACTGGAAAGCAAAGAGAGATACAGGCCATGAAGAATATCAAGTGACAAAACTCACTCCGCCTAAGGAAAGAGCTCCTCTGAAAGATTTTGTGTTAGTGTGATACTAATCAGTTGAATTTCAGAGGATGAGGCTCGTAAGACTGAGGTTGCAGAAGCAGCTCAGGAACTCCTCGGTCAGGTTCAGCCCTTAAGACCCATCAGCTCATATATAATTCTGTAAATCACAGCTGTGGAAAGTATACACCTAGACCAAGAAGGTTTCTTCTGCTTTTTTCTCTGATGGATTTGTGCTGGTAGAAAGACAGTGCTCTTATTTTACATTTATTTCATCATTACAAGCTACAAACCTTTCCCTCTTTCCTAGAAGCAATATTAAGGACATCCCTGGATCAGGTTAACTCTCAGAGTTGGTGGGAGAGAGACAACATAAGTGCCTTTTCCCCCCTGTCTGGAGGACTCTCTTTGAATTAGTTTTCCTCCCAACATGAGACTAAGAATGCCAGTCTGAAGTGGGGAAAACTGCCTTCTCAAACAGTGGTAAAGGATGAAGAATATCTGGACAGGCTGCCATTTCTCCTGCCTGATAGTATCTGAGCAAGAACTTGGAACACCTTTTCAATGCAGCAAGTGACCTAGACCCCAGTCAGTGTACATGTTTCAGGGACTTGGGATTTCATTCATCCCATCTTCTCTAGGAACTGATCTGTGCAGGCCTTTCTGTGGTCCACAAAAAACCACACAGGGCAAGAAGGAGGGGAGCACTGCTTGGGATAATATCCTGCCTTAGATGAAACATTTATTCCCTCCATGTTCCCACGTTCCCCAGCTTTTCAAGTCTAAGAGAAAGGAAGTAGTTGATTTTACTCTGTTAATAGTTATATTTACTGCTAGGTGTGTTGATTGGCTGACCAAAGAGTACTTTTTGTATTTGTGTGTTTAAAAAGCTGCTGGTGTGCTGGAAAAGGAGGAGGCAATTTGCTGAGAAACACTGCTTCCCTTTTTAAACTGTTTTCTTCAAGTTTGTGTGCATACAGCAGTTCTTCTTCAAGGCAGACATTTAAGTCTGTTTACATTTCTCTGTAGTATCTCAGTTACAGAAGAGCCTTTACTGCTGCTGTTGAAAGAAACTATGTGATGAGACACTGTCTCAACCTTCCGCCCCCTCAAACACAGTTTCAAATATTGCAAAAATAAACAAACAAAACCACAAACAAACAAACAAACATATAAGGATTTGCTACTTTCAGAAGCATCACATCAATTCCATTTAATTCTCCCAGAATGCTTCTGCAGATATTTTTCAGGATATCTCATACCAGCTCTGGCAGCGACTGCAACACAGAACTCTTGGTATAAGTGACTTCATTGAGCAGATAAATTGTTTGAGCAGATCCTGAGGAGCAATAAAAGGAATATTTTTGGTTCACCTGCACTGTAATACTGCCCACCAAATAGGGACAGCTGTTCTGGAAAACTTCTCAGGCAACATTCTTATTTTGCTTTCCAAGTGAGATTCTAAGACAAAAAATGAATTTAGGTATCAGTTTAGTTTGTTTTAAAGTTCATTTTGAAAGAGTGATGGTCAATGACACTGTCATTAGCCTCAAAGCAAGAACATACGGATATCACAGATGCAATGTGATAAACACCCATACTGTACACAAATACAGATAATCAGTGGCTAAAAACTATCACTAAACACTACTAGTATGTCAGGATTGCTCAGCCCCTAAGGAAAGAGCTAAGAGAAATAATGAAATGTAAAAAACTTCAGGCTGAATTTAATAAAAATTTTTGTTTTCAAAATTTCACCACATAAAGGATGAAACTAATTTTCATGCTTTTCATTTTAGAAGAGAATGAAAATGCAAGCCAAAAGAGTGCTGAACTTGAAGGCTTCTGTATTTTACCATTCAGTAGTGGTGCCAAGAAGAAGGCAGATGTCCCTGATTGCTTTAAATGCTACTCCTACCTCCAGTACTCCACTTCTAAGCACTTGACTACTGTCTCACAGCAGAGTCTAGCGGCATGAAGACAGCATGAGGGTCAGGCTACCCCCACATTTATATCAAGTCTTTTTGTCAGTCTCTTTTAAATTGTCTTCTCTTGCTTCTCCATCCAGCCACACAAAATTGCAATGCTGGAACTGAACATAATCCACACATCAATGTTTATGGAGATTCAGAGTTTCACGATGAGCTGCATGAGTCCTGCCAATAACTCTGGGTCATCACTGAGGGGCTGGAGTTTGCACAGCTCCTGGATACCTGAGCCAAGGAGTTTAGAAGTAGCTTGACTTGTTTACAAGACAATCATACCCCTAAATGCCAACCCAATCAATGTTGAAATGACTACTCTTGAACATATCTAGGTCCAAAAAAAGGTCAACACATTTAGTTGTTAACATTTTCAGTAAGAAGCATTTTACTCTATTTGAGGCAGACCATTTCAGTACTTTACAAACATTTTTGAAAGCCTGGACATGAAAGAATATTTATTTCTGCACAGAATTTTAGAATGCTTGATTTTCATTTCAGTCTAAAACAAATTTAAATGTCACAATCTTGACATTTTCTGTGAAATGGAATTATTGTTCTCTACTGAGGTTCTTTGAAAAAGATAATTTAAGAGAGATGGATATAAAAAGTTAAAAACACCTGAAGAGATTTCTCATTCAAGCTGAGAATTTAATTAGAGACCTTCACTAAAATGTGTGTCCATATTTCATTTGTCATTATGTTTCAAATGCTGAAATTCCTGTAAAATGAAGTGACATGACATTTACTGCCAAATACCCATATTCTTCTTTGGTATCAGGAACGTAAATGTGCTACAAATCAATTTCTTTCTCTTAGATATGGGTAATTTCTCACAATTGGTTTACAATTAATGGTGTAGTGCTTCCTAAACAAAGTCATTTGTGGTTCTTCATTGTGAATTACAAATAAAATTCTTACTATTTAAAGAAGCCCATTACACCATTAGTAAAGAGACAGCTTTCTAAAACATTACTGCATTTGGAACTATGATGTCACATCAGATGTTGAAGAAAAGACATTGCTATGAAAATAAGAATCCTGTAAATGTCTACCTAAATGATCCAAGTCACAATTAGAAGTGGGATATTATTAAAAACTTTGGGTTTGAAATGCACCAAGCTGAACCAGTATGGTTTAGTTATTGTACTCAAGTATCAGATAGGCTGAAAGGGACACAAAGTAAATCCAGCTCAATGGAAAAGATGCAAAACAGAGTCATTCATTTAAAAGAAGTACCTGCAGTTCTCAGAAATGGACCATATAAAAGGAACAGAAAAGTCAGTGCAATTACTTTACCTCAGTACTCCTCCTCTTTAGCAGTGACTTTGTATGAATATGAGAGAGCCTGCAGTGGATCAGACCAAAAGGCCACCTACTCTAGGATCCCTTTCCAGTAGCCAGAGATAGTTACAGTGTAAGATCAATGGAAATCAAAAATGCAGTGGTATTTTCCTCTATGATCCTGATCATAGTCTCCTTCAACCTCTATTTCACTGATATAGCTTTTGAAAATGTAAGGAGATTTGATTTTCTTTTCAATAAAAGCACTTAAAATGCAAAATAAAGATGAATTTTTAAGACAATACCCATTTTTTTCCACCTGAAATTTATATTTGATTTGTTCTTCTAATCATTGTTGGGTTAAAATAATTTATAGTGCTTACAACAAAGCCTCTTCCACATGTTGGAACAGATAACCAAAGCAAATTCCATATTACGTGGTTTTAGGCTGTAACAGCAAGCAGTGAGGTCAACCAGAAATTGAAATGCTTTAGTGAAGAAAAAAAAAAGTCATAACAGAAACCCAGAACAGTCTTCAGCACTAAAATATATTAGTTTTTAGACATTCTGAAATGGAAATTTATTCTTGGTACATTGTGTTTATCCAGAAACAAGAGGTACTTTCTGTGATACATTATCCAGATAATGGCAGACTTATAGATTAGGAGAAGACTGCAGATTAAGGTGAAATCTTTCAGGCTATACAGTCCATAGATATTCTTAAAATAGGAATTGAGTGTACTTTCTCTAGACTCTTCTAACCTTCTGCTGCTGCAATAATATAGAAACCAAAATTATTGTCTCAGAAAAATCGCCCAGCATGGGCTGAATGGCAACTGCACTGCCAGCAGTTCTGTCTACTCCAGTGTAATTTTCTGTATAGGGCATCTATGTCTAGCCTAGGAAGGGCACTTTTGTAATGAGTTGCACTGAACTCTTACTAGCAGTGCTTCCTCCCACTTTTCTAGACCTACAGCAAGAGATTCAGATTGAGAGTTGCAAGTAGTCTGTAGTAAAACTGTAAGTTTACCAATTATGCCAAACTGGGAAGAGCTGTTGACTCCCTTGAGGGCAGAGAGGCCCTGCAGAGAGACAGACAATCAACAACTGAAGTTTAACAAGTGTTGTATTCTGTATCTGGGATGGAGCAACCCTGGACACATGGACAGACTGGAGAATGAGATGCTGGAAAGCAGTGACACAAAAAAGAGACCTAGGGTCCTGGTAAATGGCAAGTTGAACATGAGCCAGCAGTGCCCTGGCAGCCAGGAGGGCCAACCTGCTCCTGGGGGCATCAGGCACAGCATGAACAGCTGGGCCAGGGAGGGGATTGTATATCAGGAAAAGGTTTCTCAGTCAGGGGGTGGTTGGGCACTGGAGAGGGCTCCCCAGGGATGTGGTCACAGCACCAAACCTGTTTTTCTTTGAGTGTTTGGACAAGTCTCAGGCACATGTTTTGATTCTTGGAGTGTCCTGCACAGGGCCTGGAGTCAGATTTGATGATCTTGATAGCTCCCTTCCAACACCACATGTTCTATCAGAGGTTGATGACTCTCCTGTGTATAGGTATCGTATGTGAAAATTAGTCACAGAAAGTCACTCTCACTCCCTATTAATTAAGGCAATTATGTAAAAAGATATTAATCTCTTACTGAGAATTGTGCTGAAGATTAATTGACTAAAGTTAATGATTTGAGAGTTTTACTTTAAAGATGTAGAAGTCTGATGCCTTTTACAATCATTCCTCCAGCATTTACAGGTAAAAGATAAAAGTTGAAAACACAGCTTTTTGCATTACTCAGGGTTTGTAAGCTGTTAGCTTTTGCCACAAAGAAAGTATATCTATTTAATTGTACAAATAGGAAGGAGATGGAGATATGATTATTATCTTTATTAAGTTGCTTAAGACAAAAGGCAGAGTGACTTAGAGGGTAAAGGCCTGGGATTTCATCACAGAAACACAAGTAGGGATTTAATTTGCAATTCACTGTTGAGATGTTAGCTGCACAATAGCTTGCTCTATCTGATGATAAGGGAAATTTATTTACTAGCTATCAAAGGGATACCTGCCTTTGACAGGACAGTACTTTTCATACACACACATTATATTTTGTTGTTCTCCAAGTTTGAGTCAATCTCAATAGAGGGTATTTGGCAAGCTTAAGTCCCAGGATACAGCTAAATATCTGTTTTATTTGCCAGTTGCAACTATCCTTCTGTGACTATCAATGCTTAAACTGGAGAATGTGGAATAAGACACTGATATGTGAAGCTACCTGCTTCAATTATCATGTTGAAAATGAATCACTTAGGAAGTAAGTGAAGGAAGGATTCACATAGTGATTGGATGTCAAGGATACTGTGCAAACAATAACAGTATTGATAACAACTAATTGTTCACAATCTAAAGTTTTTACACCTTTGCTGCTGTTACCAAGCTGTTTGGAAAGGAATAGGTCACAGAAGAATGGGTAGACTTGAATACATAGATTTACCTGTACTGAAACACTAACAATATTTCACAAAACTTGATGACTATACATTGGTGATGTATATAAAGGACATGTCTTCCTAATTTTACTTCTTAGGCACCTAGATGTGGGGTTGTAAACTTGAGTATTTTCTTTTACAGAGACACAGAAGTTAAGTATCTATGTTAATTTTTTCTCAAGTGAGAAGAAGAGAAAATATTGTACCTTCATCTCAATAGGCTAATGATAGGAAATTCACCCAGGATTAAGGTAAAAATCATAGTTCCTTTGCTCCTTCCTCTTTAGAATGCACATGAATACTCACTCTGTCATCCTAAGCATGGGTGATTGGTTAGGATTTATTCTACCTTTTGTTCTGAAGGTGAAATGATTCCCCTTTGCATGGAATAATTTAATATCAACTGTACCAATTAAGAGAAATAACATCACGACCTAGCAGAATCTGAGTATCTGCACTGAGGAACAGAAAATTCTGTCCTTACTCATAAATATTTAAGATGAAATTATTAAACATGTGATTGACTTTTCCTTATATAAGGAATGTCATATGTTGAATAGTCAAAAATATTTGAATATCCTGCTAAGGAATGTTGTTTTGTGATTAAAGGATTGAATTTGTTTTCCTGAGTCTAGTTTCAAATCTCAGATCCTGTCTATTTGAGTAGAGGCTCTGCGCATGGCCATTTAGTTTCAACCTGTCTTGCAAACTAGTTTTCACTTCCAGAAATCACAGAGTATAGAAAAGATTTGTGTGTGTGAGTGTGTGTATTATTACTTATCTGCACTCAAGTCTCATTTTCTGTGGAGCAAAACAAATGTCTGTACAATACAGCTGCAGTTTCAATGACAACTCTTTCCAACTTTTGAAAAATCACCTTATGTCTGTTCTCACCTGTTACACCTTTGTTTATTTGAACTATAAGCTTTGAAGAGCAAAAAAAAAAATCTCATGTTATATGTGAAGTATTTTGCATGAAATTGCATTCAATATGATCCTGATCATTGTCTGAACCAGCAGGAACTAGTGTTGTATTAAAAAAAAAAAAAGGCCAGGCTGAACCACAAAGGAAATAAAGTTGTTGCCTTTTTTTTTTTGTTGTCCTTCTGAAAGACAATGCTCTCAGTTCAGTTCACAATAACACTTCAGCACATCAGAAAACCACAAATGTGTTCTACTGTAATTCTGATGTAGCTTTTCTCACTAAGAGGTCAGGAGCCAAGTGTTCTCAGGCCTTGAAATTACTCCTCTAGGCAAGAGGGAGGCATGCCAGGGGATCTGTCTGTATGGCACTCATATTGGCAAGGAGCTTTTCATCTCCAAGGCCAATGATCCCACACAGAAATTCCCTGATTCCCATAGGTAACTCTCCATGACTTCCAAATGGCCCACAATTTCACTTTCTAGTTTTAGTTAAGATTTTCAATTGGTTATGAATTCTGAAAATAAAGGAAACGGCATATTATAGAGTGCTGTTCTAGGCCCTGTCTTCAACTTTAATTAAATTCTACTGATTTTTTTTTCACCATATTATTGCAGATAAATACAATACTACAAATGATAAAAAGAAAGGGAGGAGTCTTCTAGGAACTTAATATGCATTAGGCAAGAGGTGATAAAAATATCAGAAAGTAGCACATGACAACTTCTAGTTTTACATGACTAGTGAAGAGTCAGTTCTGATAACTGCCATCTTATTACTTTGCACGAAAGGTTAAATACATTTTTTTTCCAGCTGTTACCCTAGAAAACAGATGAACACATGAAGGACATAAAAAAGGCAAATTGTAAAAACACACACATATATTCACTTAGTTACTTTCAATCCATCTACTTATCATTGAACTATTCATATGTAACTGCACTTAGTATACAGTAGCTTCCTAGCTCATAAAATATTGATTCAGGTTTTTTTATCGTATATCTTTCTTGAACTTTGATCTTTTATACTTAGTGCTCCCTTGATGAAATATTTAGAAGCACGTTTTCCATGTGAAAGGTAAATGTAGAGGTTTTTTATGGTACCCTCTGTTAATGCACTAGCTTCAACCCACATGAGACCCAAGCTGAACTATATCTTGGTCACATTTAGTTGATCATTGCATTGGCAGAAATCTTCCATTCCAAAGCAACTTTTATTTTAAGGTAAAGGGTTTTATTTTACCTGGTTGGAGTGGTTTACAACACTTTCTCACCAGGTACGTTGAGAGAGACTTGAGAAGATACATCCAAAGAACTAACTTTAATAGTTACTTCCCAGCAGACAAAAATGTCTAAACAATATGATAAACCAACCAAACAAACAAAATCAACCACAAAACCATCAAAAAACCCACAGAAAACATTCTACATATATTTATAGGCAGTGAATATTATTGAGTAATTTTGTCAAAGGAAGCAAAATTACTGCAATTACTCCTTTACCAATTTCATCAATTCGAATACGTAGGAAAAAAACATTCTCTTGAGGTTGAGAACTGAAGTCTCAGTTCATAGCTCATTCAACATGCAGGATTGAATTAGGCATGCAAGAACAAGCAAGGTCCGGCTAAAGCTTTTTCAGGGTCTGAAGGAGTCACAAGGCTTCTGTCCACAATACTTTCTCTGATAGCTGAATATCTCTTGTCTCCACCTAGACATTAACTTTCACGAAGCTTGTAGAAACTCAGTTAATTTTGAGACCTTTATCTCCTTGTTGTATTTGACTGAAAGCAATTTTGGCTGAAGGCTGCCAAGGTTCTCAGGAATAAAGACGTAGTATGGCAGACAGACATACATGAATACAGAGCAAGAATAAACACCTGCTTCTGGTATAGTATAGCTCTGCAAATTAGGATATGATAATAAGATCAATGGAGCAGTAGGTATTTAAGAAAATGGACAATGAATAATAAGATAATCCATCCTGTTCTCTACAGGATTGTTTTGTATTCAAAAAGAGGTGGCACAACAAGCAGGCCAATGGAAGTACTTCTGCACCAAGGCATGTAGCATGGGCAACAAACAGGAGGAGCTGGAAAACACTGTGCAGCTGGAAAACAATGATATAGTTGAAATCGTGGAAAGTGTTAGTTCAGCGGTTGAACTCAATGATCTTAATGTTCTATTCAAACCTAAGTAATTCTATAATTCTGTATTGCCTATTTTGAATATGCTACGTGCAGCTCTTGATTAAGACAAGATGGAACAGATTTGGACAGATAGAAGTGAAGAAGCAGAGAAAAGTCTAGAGATTTTCTTACTCTAAATATTAAATTAACAAAAAATTGTGTTTAGGAGATGCGACTATGGAGAGAAATTTCTATATAAAGTGTACTGAATATTTTCAATAGGAAACTTTTTTAAATTAGAAAAGTAATGTGAAGAATGGAGCCAGTGTTGTTAGTGGGATGCAGAACCAGGTATTAGTTTAACTCTTTAAAAATTCTTACTGCATGACTCTCTGTTCAAGCATTATTTAGGGGAATAATAAAGACTGCATCACCAAATACAGAATTTCATGGAAATTAAATGATCAAAGTTTAAAAGACAGTCTTCAAAGTAAAGCACATCTATCAACCATCTAGCCATATATTTAATTCAGAGAATGTTTGTAGTTCGATAGCATAAACTAATTTTTCAGACAATGTAACATTTGTGTTTATTTTACTGAGACAGCTGGAATGTTAAAAGAACATTTAAACTTGTGTCATACAAACATTTTGGTAAAAGAAAAGTTGATATCACAAAAAACCTTATGACGTATAGTTTTTATATGTAATTTGTATTCTATATGTGTTTCCTATGACTACAACAGACCTTTAAAAAATCCCAGTCCAATCAAGGTTTGGATTCTGCTTTTTTGCCCACTTTAGCAGTTTCCAAGGTAAGAAAGTTTTGATGTAGAAAAAATGCACAACACAGAAGCACAGCACAGTCTTACCTTCTGGCTCCCTGATCTTACGTCCTGCTGCAGATTTGCGTAGCACACTCCTTCCTGAGTTGAACAAGCTGGTTAACTCATCAAGGGGACTGGTCAATGACCTTGAGTTTGTAGGGCTGTATGAAAATGAAGAGGATGAATTTGAGTTCAATTTCCTGTGATCCGCTCTTGCCACCTTTGGGGAGTAAGGCAGTTTGGAGAACGGAGAAGACGAGCATCCAAGCTGAGCAGGGTTGGGTCTCTGAGGTACTTTTGACAGATCTGAATTTGTACCTGTCTTCCCTGCATTAATCAGAAAACTAGCACAAGTCTCTGGAGGAGATGCAAAATGTGTGGAAGCCCGGTAGGAAGCTGGAGGTGGTACAGGAGGAGGGGGTGGTGGCAGTGGAGGAGGTGGTGTGGACGGAGGAGTCACTTTGGTGGAAACAGTGAAGACAACCAAGCCTGGAGATACTGGTCTTTCATTCTCCCCTTTCTGGCCTTTGGAGTACTGGGGTGATAATGGACTTGAGCCTTCTGGCTGCACAGGGTATTTTAGGTTAGTTTCCAAAACAGGAAGCTTTTTGACCTCTAGTGGTGTTAAAGGTGACTCATCAGAAGCAGGTGAACATGTGACAGGGGTTGGAGGGAATACAAGAAGTGGTGGTCTGTGGGGGAGCAAGTTAGGGAAAGGGGCTGGAATGTCACATGAGTCTTTATAGATCAAAGCTGCTTGACTGCCTCCATCCAATGTTCCATCTTCAATGTTAACATATTTTTTACTTTCAAACAACAGAGGAGGAGATCCAGTCACCACTGGAATTATTCCATTACCATTGCTTCCTTCTTCTGGTAGAAAATACTTCATTTCTTCATACACAGACTCTCCTTGTTCTGGACTCTCTGCTTCAGCAGAACTGCCTTTCACTGCATTCCCTACCATTTCAATATAGACAGGCTCATTTTCCTCCTCTTCTTGTGACATAAAGAGATTCAACACGCCATGTTGGGGTCCATCAGTAGAAGCTGCTCTCTGTACTGTCACAGCGTCATAGACACCTGGTTTAACTACTGTGCTTGCTTTTTTTACATCCCCAGGCTTTTGGCCAGGTATTTCTTCGTAAGAGCCACTAAGTTTTGTATTTGGACTTCGCTTTGGTTTTCTGGGAGGTATCTTTTTCATGGTACTATAGTCATCACTGTGTGGTCTTGGACGTGTCAGTACTAGGAAAGTGAAAAAGGTCTGTGTTATTAACAAGTTAAAATCAGTTTTTTCTTACAGTGGGCTAGTACTTTAGGCCCTCAAATGTTGCCCATTTAGTTCTACAAACACAGGACTCCAAGCAAAAGCATAAATACTTCTAGAAATAAAATGCAGAATTTTTAGCTACTGACCACAGGCCTTTGCTACCTGGGCATATAATCTGCTTCGACAATATCTACTGTCACTAAAAGATAAGAACTCACACCTGAGGAAGGATATTTTGAATCCAAATGTACACTGCAAGATGTGTAACACATGGAAATACATGCTTGTTTCCCCTTTTGCTCCAAGGGAGAGGAGTATGCTTTCAACTAGGAGACAGCACACTGCTACTTGGACACATATGTGATTGCCAGTCGCTGAAATACCCCTCTGTTATGGAATATCTATAAAACTCTAATTATAGGATGATATTATGCTCCTCTCTTTTTTTGTACTACAAGTGTGGAAATATTTTATAACTTTAGGGAATTCCATAGCCTAAGGGCAAATCCCCCAGTGAGTATACATTTAACCAAACTAGATATCTCTTCATAGCCTCCAGGCATGTATGGAGTGAAGAGACTAGATACCTAGATGATTGGTCTTTTAAGATCAAAATTAGTTGGTATAAATCCGAGCTGGTTTTGGACAAAGACTCAGGAAACTGACATAATTCTCGGAAAATGAGTTTATGGCAGAGAAACTTGCCCTCTTGTTTCATATATATAAGAACTCCAAAATTGTTTTGTATGTGTAAGCATTATTAAGACCACACATACATACATACATAAACTGTTCTTTCAAAACACCTCTGCTAGAACTTTGTGGTTAAATCAATAATCTCTCGCAGATTTGGACACAGAAAGATTAAATTACGGCAGATCTCCTTAAACCATACTAGTTAAAAGTATGTTGGGCATAGTTCATGTCTCCTTACATAGCGCTTGAATGAGCAAGAAAGAGGTTAAGAAAAATGGACTTTCACCTAATGAACTGGACATGAAAGCAGTAATTATTTTGAGAGAGGTAGCGGCAAAGATTTTTATCCATTGTATGCAGGACTAGAGAGTTATAGAGAGCTTTAAACCCAACCTGAAGGATTTTCATTGATAAACCTTGAGGATCATTTACACAAAACATGACAAGTCAGGCTTATCAAGCATTCTCTTCCTTCATCTTCTACCCATTCATTTCAAAGGTGAAGGAGAATAGAACAAGTGAAAACCATGCTATTGTGCACCATAGTGCACTGAGACCCTTTAGCACACTTGCAGTACTTTCCTTCTAAACAAAAATCACTGTAACCCAATTATGGCAAAAAACCCAAACAAACAAACAAACAAACAAACAAACACTGAATGCGTAAGTATTCATGTGAGCACAGAGAAAAAGTAGGAGAAAGTTTAATGTTTAAGTCAGTGAAATTCAAGATTCTAAGCGTTCTGGCTTAGTGATGCGAGATATTCTAACAGTTTAAAAGGTGGAATAAAATGGTTAGTGGGGTAGAATAGCTCATGTCGACAGACTGCTTGTATCTAGAGAGATTTTTTCAAATAGGTTTTGATTGTTGACAAACTGGGCAATTAGAATACATGAGTATTATTTGCTGATTTGGGAACAAATGACAAATTGGCTAATTTTATTTACTGCTACTGAAATATTTCAAGGAAGCAGGACCTCTCAAAGGCATTTGACTGTATTTAAAAGGATCAAAGTGAGAGGATCAATAACTCAGAGTAACATTTGCGACTGTCTCTGCCTTTATGTCTAACCTTCATTAGCGGTTTCCTTAGAAGCTGCCGACAAGCAAGCACTAACAGCCTCGTAGGAGGCACTCAGTCGTGTGTTGGGGTCCCTCTTTGGTTTGGGAGGAGGCTGTTTCCTTGGTGATGGCAGGCTACTGCTATCGTCCATGCTGAAAACAGAGTGCAGGGAGGGGGATCTGATGGATGACCCAGCTGCAGAATGTACCAAGCCGTCCACTGCCATGGGGACAGGCACAGAGCTGGAGTGGAAGTGCTTAGATGCTCGACAGCCGGCAAAGCTGTCCTCAGAGACCTTCCCACCCTTGTCTTCAGCTCTGAAAACACAGAAAAGAGGCCCAGATGCATTATTCAAGCAGTAACAATGAACCTGTTCATGCAAATGTAACAACAGCTTTTTGGTAAACAATCTCACAAGTCCCCTGCTGTGTCGAGGGGATGTGTGTAGTAATCTTCTGACAAACAAATCCAGATCAAGCTGCTAGCTTTCTTCCATTTCCTGTTCCGTGATAAATCAGGACACCGGCCCTTTTCCACACAAATGCAGCCTTGCTTAAGCAGTCTCATATTGTTGACCAGACATTCACTGAATGAATTGTTCACACTTTGATTGCTACACACAATCAAAAGCTGGGTTTTTAATCTGAATGATAATTTCTGGGAAATCCATTTTAATAGAAAGTTACTGAGGCAGCAAATGCTGAGTCTTTATCATTATTTTCTAAAAAGACAACTATAAATTCTATTTAGATAATGCAAATCTTTAAAATATTAGATGACCTTTTTAACAAGCAACATTGGCTGCTTGAGCAATTCCACCCAGATATCCCTATGTCTTCCAGTTTAAACTTAATTATTAATTACTTTTGATAGTTTTATTATAATTTAATAATTTTAATTATTATTAGTTATGTTTAGTTGTTTCAACTACAAGTAAGTTTTTCAAATGTTCCCCTTTTTTTTGCTATTTGAATACATATTGACAAATAACCTTCCAGCTGCTTCTGACAAATTGATTTTTAAACAAAAATCTTCTAACGTTTATTCCTCCAAGAATCAAAACACTGAGACCCTTTTGACTTAAGAGTAGTAATGCATTAAATAGAGGATGTCTATACTGCCATTTTTCAAACAAATCCCCAAGCATTTGCCTTTTTAAATTGTATTTCTGCATGGCAAATCACCAGCAGAGCTGAAATCCATGCACAGGATATAGCCAGCTGCCCATATAGTAAATGACATAGCAAAAGATGAAAAAAGCATGGTGCACAGTGGATAATTTGTTTTCACTGTAATGTTTAATTACAGTCTTTCCTACAAAGGCATTTCCTCCAATATGTAATCACTGGGATATTTGAAGCTAATTAAGCAGATGCACTGCCATTTTCACTTTAATAAAAGTCACTGACAAAAGCAATGATAGCAAAGGGAGTTGTTCTGTATGAAAATTAAGTTCCTATGGAAAAATAAACATTTATATGTCCAGCAAGTTATAGACACATTCTTTCTATTGACACATACCAATTAACTGTAAATGCTAACTCTGCCCATTCAGCTAAGAGAGAAATCAGGGACACAGTTCCTAGAGAATGGCTCTCCAGCATTTACTGGATTTGTAAAAATAGGTACTCCTGAAAACTCTGATGTTAGTTATAAAAACATTTGCCCATTTTAAAATAAAAGCATCCTCCTCACAACCAATCTACTTGTTTCAGTGAGAAATCAGGATTTCTTAGTCTGGACTTTATTGTATTTTAACACTTTTTTAGCCGTTTTTCATTACATTGGTAATTTCTCAGTGTCAGTATTTTAAGCCAGAGGAATTTTTCTTTCACTTTGCTCTGATGAAGTTGAACTATAATATATTAATCATAGAATTGGAAGTATTTCTGTGAAAAGTAAGTGTATCAGAGACTTGAATAAGTTCCTCTAAGCTCAGTGCCACCTGAATAGGATACGGTAGTCTCCTTAAGTTTCTAGGCTTAATTACCTGATACAGGGAAAAAATACAACCTAATATTGATTTGCGATGAGCATATACTTGAGAATCCTCTTGTAATCCCTCAGTCATTTCTATGGTTTTCTATGCAGGGAAGGAATTCACAAAAACTGAAGAGACTCATTAATTCTTCACAGCAGGTGTTTCTCATCTTACCTTTTGTGGCCTTCTTCTGGCCTATTTCTAACCTCTCCCTTCTCCCTCTGGTAAGCAGCATTCATCTCGTTGCGGAGCCGGTCATTTTCCCGAGCAATGTCAGAGGCATTTTGAATCACCAAGTCATCATATGTTTTCAATCCCATGTCCTCAGCATTCTGCAAGAAGCTTTTGATTGAGGAGACCTCTTGCTGTTTGATGCTCCTCTTCTGCAGCAAGCGCTGGCGAGCTAAAAATCCTCTTACAACTACCATAGTGGAAGGAGAAAATATGGACCAATGAAATACAATTAATGGGGAATTAACTTAATATCACAGTGTGTTCAGCTGGAAACCTGAGCAAGCCAAATTCAGTCTATATCTTATACAAATTAGGAAAGAAATCTGATGGCATATAAATAACATAGTAAAATGGAACTCTTTCTGTTTCCTACTGCTAGTGCTTAAAACAAAGTAGTGACAGTAAATTCATAATTTTGAGCTATCAGAACTCAAAATGCTTCTTTTCACTCAATGTTATTTTTTAATACATTACAGCATGGATGTAATAAAATGTATACATCTTACATATACATAATGTAAGATGTATACCTAAATGTATACTACAAATGGTGAAAGCATACATTTACACTGCAAAGGCCACAAGATCGAAATAAACACCTGGATAAATTAATTGCAGTGAATGCAGTAGGAATTAAATGCCTGCTGTTGGTCTGCTTTAAAAGATGTTTTAATTGTTTCAATGGACCTAATACCCCATCAAATTCACAAAAAACATAAGATTTTTTTTGCTTGACTTAAAGACTTTTCACTGCTCATTTCCTTTCAGCTAAAACAATTAGCTTAATTTAATACAAATTGCTCAAATATATCTGTCACATCATATCTGCATTTTTCAGTTAAAAGTTTTCATTGACATTGCATCAGCTTCATGTATCTATTAGATTTTTTCTTCACACTCTTTGTCAGCTTTATGCTTGGAAAAGATTTTAGTGCATCTCCTGTAACAGCTTTCTGTATCACTTTCCTATGTATGTACATTCATTACAACAAATCCTACTCAAATACCAAGCAGTACCCTGGATTTTCTGAAGTACAGTTGATCAGAAACACACGGCACGGGCGCCTCTTTGGCCATAATAAATTGGGCACTATTTTAATCCCAGTGCCTGCAGCAGGTGGTGTCAGTATTCTCTGATCCTATGTTTTGGCTTAGAAGGAAGAAATATACTAAGTAATGTATAGAAAGTTCTGTGTTTGTGTGAATATTTGGGTTTTTTCTAAGTTCTACAAGATCATGTTTCTTTCCAGATCTAGAACCACTGCTGCGTATCTTACAGGGAAAAACCTGTTTTAGAATTATTTGCCTTAAATACTCTTGGTTTTCACCACTTTACATGTATCAAAATCAGGTTAAAATTCATCATTTCATCTTCTGGTTACTCTCTTTCTGGTCAACTGAAAATTTTTCATCAGTGAAGTCAGCTGACAAATAGCCTGTGTAAGATGTTTGAGTTTGGGGGAAGATACCGAGAATGTTGATTGTAGGATAAAAAAGTTAAAATGCATTAGGCATTTAGAACAATATAGTTAAATTTCAGATTTAGAATCACTGCAAAACAGCATTAAATGATGAAGAGTCAAGCTGAAATAATCTAAAGGAAAAATGTCAACAGATAAAGATACAATTAGTCTTCTATGAATATAAAATGTTACTGAATAAAATTAATAGCTAAAGCACAGGGTAATGTAAGGTACTTTCTATTGCCTTCTAGTGCCTTGTTTAGACACTACAAAAAAGATTTGTTTTTTAGAGATGTTTAGTGCCCAGCTGAAAAGATATAAGAAAGACTAATGTTAACATACTAATACTGCTTCTATTCAAAATTCTCTGCATTTGAAAACCTTCAAATTCAGATACTTTGAAATAATTTCTCATAATAATTTATGACAGACAGCTTTGAAGGCTTATACTTTTACAATCACAACCAATAAATGCCTTTAGTTACATTTCATAAAATCTGACTTCTTTAAACCCTGAAACATTAATGCACTAACCCAATTTACTTGAAAAAGGAATTAATAGTACAGTTATTGTTGACAATTTTATGAGAGTTTTCATAATAAAGATGTTACTGAGTCGGAATCTAAGGGTTACTGTTGCAAAAAGAATGAATACATGCATAGATTATTATCCGAGTTCACTGCTCACAGATATAAAAATTTTGAAAGAGCTTAATAATAAAAAATGCTTTTTTCCTAGAATATTCACTTTCAATCTCCTGCAGCACAAAAATAGTTAAGTATCAAATCCTGGGTGACTTTGGAAAAAAAAAATCTGTATTTTAAACTAACATTTTTACAGGAGTCTGTGTGTGCTATTGACTTGACCAAAAAAAAAAAAATTAACACCACCAAGGTTGGTTAAAATAAAGAAATTAAGAGATCTGTTCTCTGATAGGATTGTTAGCAGGCATGAAAGAGCAGCTTAGGGTAGCCTGCTAGAATGGTCCAGTAAAATGAGATCCATTAGAAGTAACTGTAACATTTAGAGACTGCAGAGCTACTCTGAATTATGCACTTTCACCAAAATGAAGAAGAAACATTCAACAAAGCTCTATTAGGAAGGGCTGGCAGATAGACATGCCCCTTTTGCATACATTTTCATGAGCTGAGTAATTCAGGTTTTTCATTAAATGAAAATTAAATTTCATTAGACATTTCTCCACATTCCCTTCTCTATGATAATAATTTGAAAGATTTTGGTTTTGGTTAAACAAAAAAAAATTTATAACCTAAAAAACTGCTGTGAAATGAAACTGTCAGCTCCTAGACTTTTACTGCTCAGTTTCATCTACTACTGTTGGGTACTGGGAACTATGATTGCCTTGTGAATTTGCTCTTCATTTATGTAGATCTAAAATAATTCTCACTTATGCAAATTAAAATAATTGAGGTTAGCACCCAGAGGGCAGAAAAATATCTAGTACTTGAGAGTTCATCTAAGGATGAGGATTAGAATAATCAGAATTCCAGTAGACCATGGATCTGGGTTATGTGAGAAATTTACTAACTATTGTATATACAGTGTATTCAAGTTAATTCCTCATCTACATGAACTCTGATGGAAAAATTTCAGCATGTTTGCCCTTTCTACGCGTACAAACAATTTTCACAGTGATTCAGGTAAAAAAGTATCATATTTAGTTCTCATACCTGCAGGAAAAAAATGACAAAGTCTCTAAACTCACAGATACATTTTTAAGTAAAAGTGTTTCTACACATGCTCTCACTTTAGTTTGACCCCTTCCTTTGCTTGTGTAAGATAAGTTTCAGGATACCAGAAAGGACTTTTCTAGTTTGCTTTGTTTTGGATTTTTTCCCCCAAAAAAGAAGGGACTGATAGTTAGATTTGAAATAAAAAGAGTTGATAGTAATTTGGGGTAAGAGCTGTTTACCCTAAAGCTAAACTCTTATCTAGGTATATGATGCTATATTTAAAGCCTGATACAGAAATTAGAATCATAGTATCAGAATATCCTGAATCGGAAGGCAGCCACAAGGATCATCAAAGTCCAGCTCTTGGCACAGAACACTCCAAGAGTCAAACCATGTGCCTGAGAGCATTGTCCAAACAGTTCTTGAGCTCTGTCAGGCTGTGATGTGACCACTTCCCTGGAGAAGCTGTTCCAGCGCCCAACAAGCCTCCAAGTTCCATTAAGATCCCTTGGGCCCTGTCACTGGTCACCAGTGAGAAGAGATGTGTCTGCCCCTCCACTTTATCTGAAAGTTGTAGGCTGGTATGAGGTCTTCCCTCAGTCTCCTCCAGGCTAAACAGGACAAGTGACTTCAGCTGCTTCCTCTACAGCTTCCCCTCAAGGCCCTTCACCATTTTCATAACCCTGCTTTGGATGTTTTCCAACAGCTTTTTTTTTTTTTTTGTTATATTGTGATTATTGACTAGTTTGACTATTATTCAATATGTTTTCAGGAGAGATCTAGGTTCCAAAGTTCTCTGTATGTAAAGGGTGAGGGGATAGAAGTGCATTGAGACTGACACCATTACTCACTAAGCATCACTATGTCCAAGTAAAATGGATACCAATTTTAGGATAACATAAGAGTAATCTACTGGTATCCTATTCTATTCCAAATCTGCCAGAGCTCTTAGGCATGCTACTTCTACAAGTTTACAATTGCACCTGTTTGCAAAAGGCAGCTTCTTTCATGAGCTAATGGCATGAAGTCGATGTCTAACTACTGCTTACTCATCCAAGTTCCTGGTTTTCTCAGGTTTCTCAGATCATAAAAAGCATGCAGATGAGCCATAGCTTTAAACACACACTTTTGGCAGAAATGACTTTTCAAGTTAACCTAATTAAGGAGGATAGAAGCAAAATCAAGAAAATCTTTTGTAAGGAGCCAAGAAGCCCTGTTATCTTCATTCTTCAGGCAGGCTTTGGTGATCTGCTCTCTTACTTCTGCAAAACATGGACATATCTGGGGATGTTTTAAATCTTGGTGTAGGGTTATATTGAAGCATTCTGTTTGCAAATTGGATTCAGAAAGGTAAATATTTCATTTCTTTGATAACTCAGCATAAGAAGGGAAAGAGGATAAACTGTTATTGCTTTTCAAAATGCACAAATATAATAGGGTAATTTGCATTAAAAAATCACTCCCTAGTTATAAACTCAGTTGAACTGCTGTATCTGTTACCTGTCACTCTCCACGTTCATTTCTGAACTGTTACCATTTGGATTTGCTCTTGCACCAGGTTTTTTCTTGACTTCCTCTTTTTCACTACATGCTTACAGTGAGGAACAGATAATTAAAATGAAACGGGTTTATATTTCTTAAGTCTGCAATATTATGTGTCTGACAAAAAAAATGGACAAGATTTTGTCTTTTTAATTTCCTTTAAATAGATGAAAATGGGAATTGTTGCAGACATCAGCCAATTAGGTAAATAATGAATGGTGTGAAGGAAGCTTCTTCAAACAAAACAATATTCATATTTTCAGCAGCTATTTGAGACTTTGATAGGAAATGGAGCATAAGTAACAGGAAAACAGGAGGCAGTGGATAGTACCTCCTGTTAAAAATGTGCCAAAAATTGTCAGTGACCTTAGGAAAAATGCAGGCGTAAAATGGGGAGAAATATGGACAACTAAACACACTAACTTATTAGCTTTGTTTTTAGTGTCAATATATTTGAAAATATTCTAATTTTATATCACTATTACAATATTTGATCTACAATAAGAAAGGTGATATTAATGCTTTGAAAAATCACTAAACTTAATCTAAAATGAAAATATTCAAGATCCTCTAAATTTTAATTACATTCAAGATTTTGCCATAAAATTATGTTTGACAGACAGAAAATGCAAGAATAATCACCACTGCTACTATCACCTCAAAAATCTGTGTGTATCTTTAGGGAAATGTATAAAATACAGCAACTATTCAAGGTGGAGAAAATCTCTTTGCTATGCAATATTCTCCTTTATGTAAAAGCAACAGCTCAGGAATACTTATTCTGTAACTGTTACCTTTTTGGCAGGTTATAATTTTCTTCTGAAGCTGAAGGCACAAATCATTGAGATGGTCAGCTTGCCAGTACTTAAGAAACACTTTTCGGACTCCTATCTAGAATACAAACAGCAGAGAAATCATCAACAAATAAGGCCAAAACCATGACAGGCAAATAGAGATCACACGTTAACAATCCAGCAAAAGGTTAAAATAACATCTGCAATTTAGGAACAGAACAATGCCAATTCTTTAACACAAATGCAGTTATCACTTGGTTGAATAAAAGATGTATTTGTAAAGGATGAACAAGCTGTCAGACAGACAGTTCCACTTCAGTTCCAAAAATATCCAGAACAAATAGTTCAATCTTCAAGTTAAATACAAGCTGGGGAAAAAAGCATTCCAAATTTAATTACTCTTGTAACTTAGACAACACAATAGAAAATAAGGTTTAGCTCTTATAAAGCAGAAGGGCATATGCATGGAGAAAGGTGACAAGACAAATCCACGCGGAAAAGAAAATAGTGAGATAGCTGCCCTCTGTGGAACAGGTAGAACTTAACTGAAGTTGAAGGATGGGAGAAAGTCACTGCCATTAGTGACAATGATTCCTAATATCCAATAAAATTATGAATCCTAGCTCCCAGCCTTGCTTACTGAAGCTGTGCTTTGGGTCTCTTTTCAGGATCAAAGTCAGAGACAGAGCAAGTCATCTGTGAAAACTTATCTCCTAACTATTTATTCTGGTGTTGTGAAGTATCTTGGTTTAATTCATCTAGTTCTTGGAGTGACAATCATTAGATGCTCTCACTCCTTTAGAGACAAATTTAGCTAGCTAGAACAAACAAAAACATCTTTCTTTTGACACCTTCTGAACAAGCTGAAACAATCCTATAAAATTCTTTTCTATATCATCTTCAAAAGCATTCCTTTCTAATAGACTTAGAAAACCATATACAACCTAGCAACTCTAAAACCCACATACAACCTAGCAGCTCTAAACCAGTGAGTAACTGGAAAAAAACTCCAAACAATAAACCAATCATTTTCCCCAGGAATTTTGTAGAATTTCTTCACTTCATAGAAATAAAAGGAACAGTGCCCGAAAACTGTGCTACCCTAGAAGATTCTAGCTTTTGCCTAACTATTAGTTTTGTATCGCTAAGAGGCATACTGATTAATTAATACAAGTCTGGATAAAATTGCAGAAATTCATTCCAACTCTTGTTTGTCTACACCTTACAAGCTCACTCTCTTCTTACTGAACCATCCTGCTCCACTGGTGTTTTTACTTCAGATTTGGGAGACAGGTATCTGGAGGCTTAATTGAACACCCTTCCAAATTGTTTTTAATCCAAACACTGACAGATGTACATCCTGGTAGTGTTGGATGACAGATAGCCATGACATATATTTCACGGCTAAACTCCATTAAATAAATTCAGAAATGATTGTGGCAAAATGTTGTCCCTTAGCTTCCCTCCTCTCTTTTGCAGAGAGTAACTATTTTGAATCAAATGCTTTAAAAGTGTGTAATCCTGAAGCTTGAGCTAACAATGATGGTGCAATTGTTAGTCTTTTAGTTAAAAGCAGATGCACTCAAATGGCAAAACTGTAATGCTTTCTAATTTTTTTTTCATTAGTATCTCTTTTCCCAATAGAACAGTCCCTATTGAAAAGTGTGTGGAAGTAGGTGACAAAAGAGATGTTTTATTTGTCTTGCCATTGTGGAAACTGAGAAACAGGGAACAGGCTATCTTTGTATGGTGCTTAATCTGAGGCAATCTCCCTGAGATCCAATTGTGCAATCACATGCCACTCTTAGGGACATACTCTCATCTTCATTTTCTTGACTTATGACTTCCAACAAAATTTTTTACTTTTTTTCCTCACCTTTAAAAATTCTCTGTTCCCCTGGTTATCTTAACCCTTTGGTCACTGAACAGTTTTTTTCCCACCCATCTCAAACCACATACTGAACCTGCATTATTACTAGTTTTGGCTACTAGTATCTTCATTGTCTTGCTTACATTGCCTTAAATACAGAATTCTTCTGTAAAAAATAACTGAATTATTATTCATATAATTAACTGTAATTAAATCATCATGTGGTTATTGTAATTACCATTTCATCTCAGCAGCTCTCAGACAAAGCCTGAGAACAAATACTTAATAAAATTAAAATTATATTCCTCTACTCTGATTAAATTTTCTCTTTATACTCCACCTTTCTTTTCCACAAATCCTCTACATCGCACAGTTTTTTCTTCCTGTCTCAGGTGTATGCGAAATCATCCAATTTTTCCTTATTTCTGTCCTTTGTCCTTAACTACTCAGTGTCCTGGCTTCTCCCCTTACTACAGCAATACTGATACTCTGACAAAAAAAGGGGATGAAAAGTTACACTTTCAAACCTTAAAAAAATTATTACTAGTAATGCCCATGGCAAAATTAACAACTCCATTCTCAATTAGTCTCATTATTAACACACTGGTTGGTCACATTTAGGCAATATTTCAATTGTGTAACTTGACTAAACAATGAGTTGCAATTTATTGCACAGTGTGCAGTCACAAAATCACAGTCAAGACGATTGCTTATGTTGGTTCACCCATCAGTGTCTGGCACTGCAGTCACAAAGCTGTCTAAGGGACATGCAAAGCCTTATTGCTCTTGCCTCATCCTACACCCTAGAAACAATATAAATAGAGTTATTGTGGCATCACTTATCCTATGAACTTCATTAGTAGGAGCCTGCTACAATTTTTAAGTGAATGAACAAATACAAAATGTCAATACAAATACATTTTTACATTCAGATAAAGGGTATTTATAGATTTTTACATCATATGCCCGATCTACAGAGAGCAGAACCCTAGACAGAAGCATGTATAGAGGAAACTGCTATTACATGTTTGATTATGTTAGTACAGATAGAAATCTTTGTTGCTTAGTCTTTGAATTAAATCTGAGAGCCTCTAAGGCTGACCAAGAGTTCATGATTGTCTCACTGCCCTCTTTACAGTTATGGTGTTCAGTGAAAGCAATAGTGCTGAAAAATGTTGGAATTTCACATGTCATATATCAAACCAGTTTTTGAGGCTGCTACCTGTCTTCATTCTTGTCTCTTCTTTAATCAGAAAATGTTTCCTATTTGCCTAGGGGAAAAAAAGTTCAAATGTTCTTCCACTAAAGAACGCACTTTTTAGTATTTTTTCTGGACTACAAAGTGCTCTCATCTGAGTCTGAAATTTTAATGTCATTCAGACTCTAGTAGAAGTAAACCATCTGTGAATTACAGTCATAGTTATTTTAATTAGGAAAGCATTAGCGTTTAAAATGATATTTTTCAAACTGACACATTTTTAAAGACTAAGTAAAATTGTCATTAATGACTTCCAAAGCTTCAATTGCTCCTACAGGCCATTTATTTTTTTTTTCCTGGAAGGAAAGAGAAAGAATGGGAGGGAGCTGTTCTCTCTCTCTCTCTCTCTCTCTCTTTTTTTTTTTTTTTGATTTTTGCAGAAAAGGTGTAGGATGTAGAAGTACAGACATTCAAAACTATGGAATGGATGCTGAGATGGTGTGTAGGTGGCATGGAGGCAGTATTAGCTCATACTTAATAGGTGTCAAGGGAATGTGTAAAGCTGTTCTTTAGTTTAAAAAAGGCAATTTGTGGGAGTGCTGTGTGTTTCTGGCAGTACTTTCAAAATAGCTACCTACAAAAGACAGAGAACTATAGTCTAATGATATTTTACACAATGACACACATTTTCACAGAGCATTAATGAAATTTAGAAAAAAGCCTTAATACTATTGTAAAATGTGTCTTCTTGCAGTGTACATGTCTACAAAGATATTATAATGACAAATGCAGGCCACTGATTTTTAAGGACTGAAATTTTATTTTTATAGATTTAATCTCTCTGCTTTGCTTCATACACTTTAGAAGTCCTTCTTTGTCTTGGCAAAGAAGTGACATTGCACTGTGGTACTGAATACTGAATAAACCTACATTTTAGCATAGTTTTTTTATGGCCTTAATATAAAGTATGTGAGTAATCTGGTATTCAAGCAAGTGACATCAAGCATTTATATATGTTCTTGTCAGGAGCTGGACTTTAGGGAGAAAAACTGATTCAGGTCTCTGGGAAAGGGCAGAATAATGGTCACTTCTTTTCCCGGAACTGTACAAACTTCACAGCTCTTCATCCTTGTGAGACAACAAGAACAGCTGTCTTACAGGAAAGGAAAGGAAGTGGTCAGGAAATATAAGATGCATGTAAGAAACACGCAGTAGAGGAAATCATATACCCGTTTTAGCTCATGGGATCTTGGTATTTACCAGACCTATCATTCTAGCTTTCAGAATTCTAGAAACAAACATGACACCATAATCTGGTGGTATATCCTCCTCCCCACCTCCTCTCCAGGCCTGGTCTTCGATCTCATTCCTACCTGAGCCAAACCACTCATTCACAATACAGAAAAAACAACAGGAAAGGGTCTCTTGGCATGAATGAGAAATATAGGCAACAGGCGACAGGGAGAGCAATAGCAGAGAGGGAACCCTAAGGCAGGAGACTGGAAAACTAATCACAAACAACTAAGGGATGAAGACTGGGACCAAATATGAAGCAAGATATCTATAAAAGTGTAGAAAGGTGGGAGAGGTGGGACGGGAGAGAGGAAGACCCAGAATTCAGATCTGAGATGTGAAAGATATCATAAAGAAAACTGAGTTAGCGAGACTAGTAATCCTGAGCAAAACCTGAAAGATGGATGGAGAGAGGGAGGAATATATTCTAGAGGGAAAAAGATATATTTTTAATAAAAATATGAACTAGAGATAGAGCTTTGTATTGAAAGAATAACAGCTTGTGAGCATTCTGAGATCAAAGTCAACTGTCTGTCCTATTCTCTGGCTGAAAGGAAGCATGGATTTGTCTAGAGTGGCACAGTCTTTGACTAAGCCTGTGGGCAGTGTCTGGCCCAGAACAGTCTTTTGGTAGTACTGGTGAGGTCAAAAGTCACTCTCTGGTGGTTTCTGCATCTAGCAAATTATTTCCAATACATAACGGAGTGACAAGATGAAACAAAATATAATGGGACAATAGAATTTTACTGTTATAGTCAAAGTATGAAGGAAAAATAAATGCTTGTGTTTTAATAATTTCTGCTAGTATGAACACCCCCTCCCTGGGATTTTGATTTTTAATTGCCTAAAAGAAAATTGACTCTTAAAGTAGAGATATTAAAAACAAACAGGAAACGGACTTCAAAATTACTAAATAAAAATGAATGAGCTGGCATACAATTTATGAGCTCCAAAGTTTTCCTACTTGAGGGAAAGAAAAAAATTAAGAATCTCTTATATATTAGATTGCTTGCAAGCTACTCCAGTATTTCAGTATATCAGGTACAAAGCAATTCATATAGCATGACCACTTTAATTTTATGCCACTAGAACAGTTCTGTTTAAAAATAACTTAAAAGGTTCTCTGAACTAAGCATAAAATTTACATATTAGCTTCTGCTAATTCCTCTGATTTAATCATACGCCACTTATGTTCTATATTCTGCTATTCAATCATAAATATACTTTTTCCCAGAAAGGACCATAGTACACTAATATTATATACTGACACACTGAAATTTAAAAATATCCAAAGACAGCTCTATCAAATCCAGTCACTGAAACACCCATAGAACAGTAATAAAACATGATTTTGTCTCTGATTGGTAAAACTGTGAATCAGACTTTGTTTTCCCTTTGCAGTTATAAAAGTGATAGAAGAATTTAGAATCCCTAAATGGACTTCTGGGATTTCTTTAGATTGAGGACTTATTCTCTGTTTTAACACTCATGACTGGAAGTTTGATAACACAGCTCCACACTAGCAAAGATCATTTCTCCACAAGCACTGTTGGCTCCTGAAACAGCTTCAGCAATGTTTGTAATTGTGAAAGTGTGACACAGCATCTATCTCAACTCCTTCATTTGGAGCTTCATTAAAACATTCCAACTGACTCTCCTGTATTGCTTATTTCATACCTGATGAGTCTTTGGATCATCCCATTTGAAACTCAAGACTTGTCTTATTCTTTGACAAATGAGTGATCTCTTGTGTTCAGAATTCAAAGCTACTGATAAGAAGGAATCATTGAGAGTTAGAGGAAGCAGGCTAAATATTGGAAAAATAAACTAAGACAAAGCCTTTATCAGAATTTTTAAAGGATTGCTATCTTTTAACTGGATAAGCATTTCTAGCAGTCAAAGGCTGGAATTTTCACTTTCAGTGAAGTCTGACCTTTGCAGTGCTTGTATTTAACAGATGTACTTTATATTAAAAGCAAATTAAATTGATGTTTTCTTTTTTTCTGGTATGGTACTAGTTTGGATTTCAAGCTCCATCTGAAGTTACTCAGAAGGGTTAATTGCAGACTACTGACCTTAGCTAAACAAAATGTGGAGCTACAAGTTTTGATGAGAAAGCTCAGTAAGCTATGAGCTCACTCTTTTTATTTGAATTTATATTTGCAAGTTTAACAGTGTGAGGAATGATAATCCAAACAAATGAAAGTTTTCTTATGTCAGTAAAAAGAGCCAAGGACTGTTTGTGCCCATACTTCTCCGAAAGCATGATACTGTTTGCAAATTAAGTCATGCCATTGGGAGGGTAGGGTTTGCTTAGCTAATGCATCACTGTGTGACAATAAATGAACATATCTCTGAAAATGAGGATTTCCTAATATAAAGACCTTCACATACTCTGAGGGACAGGAAATTCTCATGCTTTGCAGGGGCCAGCCAGTAAATCTGCTCAATTTAACTCCAAAGTTACTAAATATCACTTCACTGACTTCTCCAGGGTTTAAACAACTCTTACTTTCTCTTTGTCTGGAATAGAAATGGGTTTTTTTGATTTAGTTATCTGATTTTCTCTTACAACAGATGCACCTAAAAGTCACAGCAAGTAGCTAAGCTTGTAGTGATCAAGTATATATTTAAGAGGAAAGAATACCTTATCAAGACTGCACACAGAGTCAAGATGCAAAAATTGCCTTTCATTTAGAGCTCAGCACTTTCATAATTCCAGTACTTTAGTGCATGACTGAAGCTGCATGGTATGTCAGCTTCAATGAAACCACTATTTTATTGTCCTAGTTTAGTTATCTCAAGCTCAGCTTACCCAAGCAACAGCAACATTTCATAAAGCTATCAACACTTCCATCCCCATGTGGTGAAAGACAAGTCAGCAGGGAAGAAGACCAGCCAGGCTGAATAGCGAGCTTTTGGTGGAACTCAGGGGAAAAAAAGAGCGTTTACAACCTTTGGAAGAAGGGCCAGGCAATTTAGGAAGAGTACAAGGATGTCACTAGATCATGTAGAATAAATGGTTTAGAAAGGCAAAAGCTGAGCTAGAACTTCATCTGGCCACACTGGGAAAGACAGTAGAACAGGCCCAAGGAAAATCTCCATTCTTTTTTGGATGCAAAGAGGAAAAGGTAGAGGTATTTAATGCCCTCCTTCAGTCTTCCACAGAAAAACTAGGTATTTTAAAGGCCACCAGCCTCCTGAGCTGGTAGACAGAGCCAGGAACTGAACAGACTCTTGTAACCCAAGAGGAAGTAGTTAGTGACCTATTGTCCCACTCAGAAATTCAGAGGGCACTGGATGGGGTCCATCTTGGGTTACTATAGGAGCTGGTGGAAGAGTTCTCTAAGGCATTCTTCATCATTTATCATCAGTCCTGTCTAACCAGGGAGGTCCCAGACAATGGGAGCTTGGCCAATGTGATGCCCATCGACAACAAGGGCCTGAAGGAGGATTTGGGAAACTAAAGGCCTCACTTCAGTGCCAGGGAAGATTATGTAACAAATCATCCCAAGTGCCACCATGCAGCACTTATCGGACAATCACGGGATCAGCAGATCCCCTTTAGAAAAGGCAGGTCCTGCCTGACCATCTTGATTTCCTTTCATGAGCAGGTGACCTGTCTATGAGATGAGGGAAAGGCTGTTTGTCTACCTAGAATTCAGTAAAACTTTTGATACTGTCTCCCAAAACATTCTCCTGGAAAAGCTGTCAGGCCATGGCTTGGACAGGTGCACTTTTTGCTGGGTTAAAAACTGGCTGGATGTCTGGGTCCAAACAGTGGTGGTGAAGGTGGCTGGTTCCACATTCAATTGGTGGCCAGTCACCAGTGGGGTTCCCCAAAGCTCAGTATTGGGGCCAGTCCTGTTTCAATCTCAATCAATGGCTTGGATTGAGTTACCCCCAGTAAGTTTGCAGATAGCACAAAGGTGGGTTGGAGTGTTGATCTGCTGGGAGGCAGGAAGGCTCTGCAGAGGGACCTGGAAAGTCTGGATCAATGAGCCAAGACCAATGGTATGACATTCAATAAAGCCAAGTGTCAGGCCACGCTTTGCCCACAACAACTCCAGACAGCCTTTCAGGCTTGGGTCAGAAAGGCTGGAAGGCGGCCCAGCAGAAAAGGACCTGGGCGTATTGGTTGACAGCTGATTGAATGTGAGCCAGCAGTGTGCCCAGATGGCCAAGAAGGACAATGGCAGTCTGGCCTGTATCAGCAATGGTGTGGCCAGCAGGAACAGGGAAGTGATTGTTCAAATTCTGTGTGCAGCTCTGGGTCCCTTACTCCAACAGAGAAATTGAGGTTCTGGAGCATGTCCAGAGAAGGGCAAGGGAGCTGGTGAAAGATCTGGAGTGCACATGTGAAGAGCAGCTGAGGGAGTTTTCATTGTTTAGCCTGGAAAAATGGAGGTTCAGGGAGGACCTTCTACAGCTACAATGAAATGAGGTTGTGGCGAGGTGGAGGTCTGCCTCTCCCCCAGACAACTGGTGACAAGAGGAAATGGCCTCAGGCTGTGCTAGAGGAGGTTCAGATTGGACACTAGGAAGATTTTTTCACTATAAGGGGGGTGAAGTATTGGAACAGGTTTCCTAGGGAGATGGTGTAAGTCGCCATCCCTGGCAGTGTTCAAGGAACAACTACACATACCACTTAGTGCTATGGTCTGGTTGATGTGGTGGTGTTCAGTCAAAGGTTGAACTCAGTAATCTTGGAGATCTTTTCCAACCCTAATTATTCTATGGTAATAAATACTTGCTTCTAACACATAAGCTGGTGAAGCAAGCACAAGACATTGACCAACTAATAATGTTTGCTAGTATGCTCTGTTAAACAGTAAAAAATAAACCAAAATTGGACCCTGGTATTCGATCTTCCACACTTTTTGTCCATTTGAAAATAGATCACAGTATTTACAAGAGAAGAAAAAATATGTTCTGTGAGTAGGGTCTGAGCTTTGTTTTTCTGTAGGTTAATAAAACACTCTTCAAACACAGCTTATGGGAGAAGGAAAAGAAAAATTGTCAAGCAGGAAATAAGCACAAAGATACCATTTTCTTTACTCATTTTCAGGGATTTTAATTCAGAACACTTTTCCCTCCCCCGGGTTAATACCACCTTTCTCATAATGGGATGGTGAGGTACATTATCAGAACAAAGTTAAATAAAGTATCATCCAGATTCACTCAGCTAAAAAGGGCAGATCTTTCTTTTTCTCCCTGTGCTCTTGAGCTTATAGGCAACTTCATTTCTGATGATGACATATAAGAAGGAGGTTGATTTCAGATCTGTGTTGCTTTCTCCTAAATATCATCACCTTTGATGAGGGTATTTTAGCTACCTTTTTGATTCATTTTTTTACCTGAATTTGCAACAGCTCTTCAGGGAAGTGCAAGTAACAGTGTTGGAGAAGACAATTTTTGATTTATTCATGAACTCCTGTAACAAACAGATTTTTAGTTCCAGCAGTGACTCATTTGAAATTGTTACTATTGGCAACAGTGGCTGAAGAAACTGGTTATATGTGTAACCCCCTCCTTTTTGAATGATTTTTAGTAATGCACTACAGATGACTCCTTTCTTCTGACTTTGCTAGCTGACATCATCCTTGCTTCCTAATTCCTTTTTTTTCTTTCCTTTCCTCCTCTTTTTTTCTACCTTTTAATTTTTTTCTTTTTTTTCAGAGTCCTCTGCTGTAAAAGCATAGAGGAGAGCACCCATGACAAACCCAGATTGTGTAATCTTCTTCATTTAGATTGTTATTTAAAGTTCAACTTTCATGATTAGTCAAATGAATCAAAAAGAAAATTAAGAGAGAGATTATGTGACACAGACATTACTCACTACTGCTGATAGTTGAGTTATGTGGTTTTGTATCACCTATACAAATAGATTGGTACCAAGCTGGCATTCACTGGGCATACAAGAAATTTGACTTAAAGTGAATTTTCTTCTTAAATTTTCTTCTAGGATTTTCATCTTTCCATTTGTTTTTTATACCTCTCTGTGGCTTGAAAAAGGTGTGCAGAGAAGGTCACTGATTTTTCCAAACCTTGTTCCTTGCAGCTTAGTCTGTTGCCATGTGCCTCTTAGTCACTGAGTGACAATGGTATAACTCTCACCCCCAAACCCTCCCATTCCATTTAACTTACCAGTGTCTCTGAAGAGTTTTGTGCGTTTCTGGTCTGAGTGACTTAGTTTTGCTAACCTGACTTCTCCTGGAGTTAATGAGATTCTGGAGTTAGGACTTCTAAAATCTTTTGAGATCACAAGCTTCAGTACTCTGCATTATGGAAGTATTCTGTTTTTATTACCCTTTATTATTTTTGTCTTCTGAGGTTTCAGGATTGTTTTCAAACCCCTATCACTACAGAAATATTGGTCTTGAGCTCCAGGCTTTCACTGGTGACCAACTGCTTTTTCTTTGTGCTGTAACAATGGTTCTTCTCTGGGGAAATAGACTTGATAGGCATGCTGCTCTGTGTTTTGTGACTGGAGCACCCTGTGCAATTACTGTTACACAACTTTTGTCCAATGTCAAGCTTGTAATCTCCACGTAAGTTCTAAAGGTGAGAGGTTCTCTCATCTCCAGGTACTTGTAAGTGAAGGTACAGTTTCTAAATGTTAATGATTGTTTTTTTAATAGGGAACCTTGTGGCAATGATGCAGAACACAGATCAGAGCAAACTTACAACACCTGGGTAGGACAAGCAAGTCTAGTTTAATATTGTTATCTCTCTCAGTCTTTTGGTCTTTTCTATTGAGGAAGAGGGGCCAAATGTGCCCCCTACTTTGCTTGGTGACTAAACTGCTGCTTTATGGTATTTTGGTGAAATAAAAATTTTCTTATGTGTCTGAGCTCAGGTGATCATGTATGTGTGCTGCCAGCCAATTGGGGGCCTTCTTTTGTTCCTCTTGCTACTAAGGAATCTGGGCCACTGAGAAATACCCATAGCACACATTCTGACTTAGTCCTTGGCCTTTTTAACAGCTTGCAGAAACTTTTCTGGGCATCTTAATACTCAGAGGTCATACATTAATTAGGGGATCCCATCCTTTAAACTGAAGAAGCCTATAGGAGTGCTCTAACCACTGTCCAAGCCCTTAACTTCACAGCTGCCCCTGAAATTGGTCTGGATGCTCTCTTGTGTAATGGATTTCAGTCCTGCTAGGCCAGAAAAACGCCCAAAGCTCACATTACCTGCAGGAATGCTCTCTTTGTGATGCCACAGAAAGCTTCATTTCTATTCAACAGCTTCTATACTGTACTATGCAAGGAAACACATTTTTATTTTTAAAATGCACATACTAAAGAAATCAGTCTCACAAAGCTATCCAAAGCAAATAACTGAGTACTCTGAACAAATGGAGACATTCACCTTGCAGTCTTCGTATTGGTGAGAATTAACTAGGATATAAATAGGGTAAGGAGACAGGATAGGGAGTTGATAGTTTCCTGTTCAGTGTTTGGTATTTTTCTTTGTTTGTTTTTTTAAACTTTACTTGATGTATGGCAACTTCAGGTTCTCTGGTGTATCAGCATACTGGCACCTACAAATGCACTGACCACCTGGGAAATCCTAACTAGCTGTTTTGAGTCTGTCCTGTTATGACCATAGAGCATTTAGCATAGGATTTTAAAGAAATAAAGTATGTAGGGTTATTCAGGTACCTTTCAACCACTAAAATGCATATACGAAACATCTTCAAAAATCTTGATAAAATTTTACATAGTGTGCATGGTTAATTGAATCTTTTTTCCCACAAGAATACACTGATATTTTTTTTACACAATGGTAACAGCTACTCATAAAACTCTAAAAATCAGTTTGATAATTTACCCAAGCATATATTAAATGTCAAAAGAATACACTGCTGCAAAGGATCTGGTGGCTTGCCACCAATGGAAATGACTCAGCTAGCTTGTTTAAAGAATGATATTTTAATTGCTTTGTAGATCACAAACCTGCCAGCCTTGTAATTTACATTGCTGAAGAACAAGACGACATCTCTCCTTGGCACTCAGCTTCTTCTTCTCTCCTGCTGCTGTATCAGCCAAATCTTTATACCTAGAAAAAACAGCAGAAGTAGAATTACTCTAATGTTGGCCTGGTTGACATCTTTGTAGAAATTGTCAGTTTTCCTTTGGCTCTCCAATCTTTGATATCCAAACTGGAAACTTGGGATTCTGATCAGGGTGAAGAAAACAAGAAGGCAAATCACCCTAAATCTTGTATATTATTAGACATGACCTTGTTTAATAACAAGTGGTGCCTAAACCCCAAATTTGCTTCCTGTCAGTTCTTTGGATACCTCACTGAAAATCAATGCCAAAGGAATGAAAGGCCTCCCCAGTCAAGATCATTGGGACTAAGTTGGGTCATTGAAAGGAGGAAAATATGTTTTCAGTATGTATCACACAACTTATGCCTCCTAAGGAGTAGTAATTCATAAGAAAAATATTTTCATCAGTCTGAAATAAATTTTTATTTTGAACAGAAAGTTATGTAGCAAAGAGATTTCTGTGAACTTGATCAGTTTACAGTACTGGAAAGAAGTTCAAGAAGAGACTTGATTATAGCATTGAGCACCTTCAAAGACAGAAAATGCTGGATATTAAAGGGTGTTTTGATGTACCAGATAGCAAGGAAGGAAACTTAAGTAATACAAAGTCCAATAAAGTATAAAATTCAAACTTTAACTGTGGATTTATTAAATTTGTTGTAACTTATTACTAAAGAAGTTGATGAATTTTATTCATCTTAATGCCACATAATATTACTATACTTTCTTGGAGGTATTCCTCTGTCTAGATCTGACTGCATGTAATGGGTCAGAATGGTTTTTTTGTTACAAAAAGCCAGGCTTTGAAAAGGATAGACACTTTGCAAACATGTCACTTCTGATTAAATTCCCAGTAAAACTGATGAGTTTTGAAGTTTGTGGGGTAATTGCTTTTTCTGACATTTTATTTATTTATTTCCCAAATTCACCTGCTACAACCCAAAACTCTGCTGTCTCGGGACCCCTTGCACACACTATGATAAGCAAAGCTTAGTAGTGTTAGAATGACTTCAGGGACCTCAATGGTCCCAGAAGCTGTGGCAACTCTGGAGCAACATCTGCAGGTGAACTGGTGTAGGACCAAATTTCACCTAGACTTCTAGCTCCATGTAGCTGCACAGACCCTTGGGTACCTCAGCTCTGGAAATACCTCTATTGTCTGGTAGCAGTCCAATGGCTAAGTCTATACTAGTAAATGAAAAGTGACTGTTTCTCTGGCATAGAAACCATGTGGCAAAACCATAGCCCTATGATTTATTTATGCATTCAATATTATGTAATCTGCTATGTTCTATTAAACTCTGTTCTCTTCAAACAGAGTGTAACCACGTCTAAGCCACCTTCTTTGACTGGTCACTAGCCTGTCCTAGTTCCCAAATTGTGCCCAGGAACTATAAGGAGGAATGCTGGTAAGAAGGGTCCAAAGCTTCACCACAGATCCTTAGTCTCACACTTCAGATTGGCATTAGAAAACTGGGGATAGCACTTTCCCAGTATTCCACTAGCTGTATGGTCACAATGATGTTTATTTTAAGGGTTTCTATTAAGACAGGGGTCACCTTGTTTTCCTACTTGTACCAACAGGTTTTTCTTAGAAATCACAGGGAATCAGAGGTGTTAGAGAAACAACTGCTGGAAAGCTTAGCAACTGCTGACTGAAGCAAAGATGAGTAAGCATTGACTCACAATGCATGAAGAAGTAACTGCAAAAGTGGTCAGCCTGAAACTCCCTTACAGCAGAAACCCAAAGAAATATATTTCTCTCCTGAAAAAAAAGCCAAATTAAAATTTAAAAGGTTGAAGTTCTAAGTTTGGCTCAAGTTTTCTTTAAAGACATGCAAGTGATAGAATTCATGGACAGCCAAACATTCCTTACAATCTGTATTATATAGGATGCCAGGCAAAAATGATCCACCATTTTCCTCCAGCTTTTAAAGTCTCTGAAATTCCACCACATTACCCTGGAAGTCTAATGAGTTCACAATCCCCTTGTTTCTGTTAAAGCAAGCTCTATCTTAGAAAAGGAGGATGGATTATGGTAGTATAGAAAGAGGAAGCCATGGAAATTTAACTCTGCCATAAACGTCTTCTGTGAATACAGTAGGACATTTGGAAGAAGACTTTTCCCTATGTTTGACACTGAAAAGCTGTGCTCACAGCCTGGGTTAGTCACCTTGTTCTCAAAACAGTTTGTGAAGACAGGTATTTCTACAGGGTGACTTGTTCTATGCATTCTAGATATTTTTGATAAAATGAGAAGACATTGCCCTCTGGAGGTGCCTTTCTCCACTGGGCACAGACGGACTCAGAGAAGCCCAGACTTTCATTCTGGGTGACTGAGACAAAGCTCACCTTTATGCCTGCTTGTCTGATATCCTGTAGAGTAATTAACAAAGGGCCTAGGAGAGCTTCCTTCTTTGTCTCCTATCACTGGTTCAAATCTACTGGCTAAGCACCCAGAATGAAAACATACCTTTATGTCTTGTGTAACCATCTGTTATCACCCATTTTCATCTTGTATAAAGATAAGAACAACCCAAAGTTTGCAGCTATTTTTCAGCCACAATGGTTCCCCAATTTGAATCTCAGTCCAGTTGTGCATATACCCATGTCAAGGCTAGAATTAATGGAAGCTCCTGAATGAATGGGAACAAGAGGACTACACCTATTGGTGGCAGCCCAAATTTGTCCTGGACAGAAGTAATGGTCTAATCATAAACTTACATAATTTCTTCTGTACTTAGTTTTGAACAAGTGAAAAACTTAAAACTTTTTCCCTTAAATTAACAATAAACTTAGATATGAAGAAGAAATAAAAACTTGTAGATGTGACATTATTACTAAAATGCAAAATATCTTTAGGGTCTCAGATACTTTTTACTGTGGATTGACCTTGTGTTTCCTTGTAGACACAGTAATTTAATATCAACTTAAATTTAATCATTCTCAGAAATAGCAAAAGAACTGTTTTTTTTTTGTTCAGAATTCTATCACAGAAATTAGTAATAAGAATACTGAAATTAAGATGCAGGCTTGTATACCTAAACTTGAATTACTCGTAACAGTGGGGCTTGTTTCAGGGGAAATGCAATCTAGGGAGTCTTTGAAACTTTCCCTTACAGAGAATTCTTCCCCTAGCACTTCAGCCTTAGTCTACTCTGAAGTGAATGAACAAGCTCATTTAAGTACCAGGCTTCTTCCCACCTGACAGATCACATATTTTGCCCACAGTAGATAATGCAGAATGTATTTGTAGGGCTTTAGAGAGGATTCTAAGGAATCCAGAAAACATACTCAGTGCTACCTTGCTAAAAAAGGTCTTTAATCCTGTGAAACACATTTCAGTTTAAATTGGATACTTGTCTAGACTTTCTTAGATTCAGTAGAATAGAATATTCTGGTGTCATACCCCTTACTGTAATACTGATGTTTGCAATAGGTCATATGAACCATGCACTATAAGACCATAATATCTTTCCACTGAGTATAAAGATGCTCTTGCCTCCAGCCTAGATTAGGCAAAGTGAATGTCCTTCATAGCCAGAAAGCTAAAATCCCCCAGTATTTCATGGATAGTAGAGTAACTCATTCACTGCGGGATGCAAAATAAAATACAAAACAGGGAGATCTAAAGGATTAATTTGAATCAACACCAGTCCACTGCCATGTCAAGACTAATGTACTGTTGATTATGAAGTAAACGCAAAATCTCTTCTAATTACAAGTTGAGACAGGAAACACTACTATCAGGGTGAAGGGGGAGTCTCCCCAGCACTCATCCACATGACATCAATGTGAGAGAAGATACATTTTCACCAGCTTTTTCACTTTAGCACCCTCCTTGTCCTAACTTGTCTTTTTTCAGAGGCATAAACAGAAGAAACACATTCTGGCTAGACAGGATCACCCTGTGAGCATGTACAAACTGGCCAGGATTCTCTGGTGTTGCAAATATGTGCTCTGACCTCTCTTCCTTTGCTTCTGAATGATGTGCTCTATCAGGGAAATTTTTTGTTTGTTTGGAGTAGATACGGCTGCCAATAGCTTGTGAATAGGGAAAACTCAGTTCTCTTGGGTCTTCACAGATAAGGATGTTATCTAATCATTTTCTCCCTCACCTCCCTAAGTGCACAGCTGACAAGATCCAGCAGGCTGTTTTTCCCTAAGACAGAATATTCTGCAGTTCAGGTTATGGCACAGTAACCCACAGCAATATTCCAAGGTTCAGCACGCTATTTGATTTACACAGAGTGTGCACAAATGGGCTGCAGGGTTGTACTCCCAGTTCTGTATGCACAGCAAATCTTTAAGCACTGGAATAAACACGACTCACTCAATTTCAGTAGCACAACGTGATAGAAGACACTAAAGGAAAAAACACGGCAAGTACAAAGGGCAGAAAAACAGGCAGCTCCAAATCAATAGCTTAATAAAAGATGTCTTTGAACTGAAGCCACAGAACTGCTTTTGTTGGTTGGTTGTTTTGCTGTTCTTATTCTTAGGTCTCTCTCTTGCCTAATAAGAAAGAAACACCAAAAATAATAAAGTTAGAGGCAGCCACTGACTGCAATTCAATGTCCTCAGTAAGAGGATCGTTTCCAACGCCACAAGTCAAATCTTTCCTGAAGGAAGCTCCTTCTTTCCATGTCTTTGTCTTGTTGCTTAAAAATAGAAATCACAAATGGTGGGCAGGTAACTGCTCCAAAAAAGTGATTAGTTATGTGCTTTTAATTTTTACATATCCAAACACAACTTACATAAAGGAAAAATGAGTGACACTCTTCTCTGTGTAATTCTTTATGTTGCAGTTTAATTTTCTCTTTCTTTTGCTTACTACAATGTACTCTGCCAAGGTAAACTAGTATTACTTAGTAAGAGCTATCAAAAAGGTCGTGAATAAAAAGCAGCAATCAAAATTAAATTGTGTCCCACATTTCTGCTAGAAGAAATGCAAAAATTGCCATCGTAAAGGTTCAGGTTGTGCTGTCTTGGTAAATTCTCTTTTTTCCCCTTTTTTTTATCCTTTTTCTCTCTGAAAGTCATTTATTGCTGGTATCTGAAGTATGTGATAGAAATAGACTTTGCCAAATTTGTCACTATGTGTTTATAACTCAGGATTTTTAGTTTTGTTTGTTTGGATTTGGGGAGGACGGGAAGAATGGGTTAAGTAAGGTTTGTATTTGAAAAGTCTATCAAGTGGAAGCTGAAACATCTAGAGAGCCTATCTACTGAAGAAAGATTTTGTAAAATATTTTCAGTAGAAAACTTATAAAATCAGTGAGCAGCAAAGAAAAGGATGGAATTTTGATTGATATTACCTTTATATAAAGGATACATATTCATTCATTCCTCTTCCCTCTGTTATGTTCTTTTTTTCCTTGAAGGAATAACCTAATTATTTTTGAAATATGAGAAGCATGGGAAATTCCAGATAATTAATAAAGAGAAAACAGATTATTATAGTTTCCAAGAAAACTAAAGTGATTCTGTAAATCTCTGTACAATATATATGACATAAATATCTTATTATAGAGCATAAATATCAAGAACCAAAGCACATATTCAAAATAAATCTGTCGATGTGAAGAAGAAAAAGATGCTTTTAGGAATAACAGACTACATCAGACAGACTGCACTTGGGACTTCTTTTATAGGACTAAAAATATTCAGTATAAGAAGACTAAAAGGTTCAACTTTTTATGAAAAATTTCGTACCAAGACTGCTTCATAGAGACCCACAGGAATAACTCACAATGTTGTAAATATGAGCATGAAGTGTAATATACCTGAAACAATTTGTAAGTATATATGGCAATGAGCCAAAAATTCAAAGTACCTGCCTACCATACCAGTATTGATTTTTTATTAATATCTTAATTGATATCAAGCAGCACAGTCTTAAGTGACTAGATCTTCAGACCAATAGAATTAAGGGAGAAAATAATTGTAATTTTGGAAAACTAATAATGGTAAAAGTCATCTTACAAAAAACCTGACCAATTATCGTAGTTTTACCTCTGGATTTTTTTCTGGTAAAATATACTGGTTTTTTACTTCAATAATTAAAAACTCTCTTCCTACACAAGGGGTCATAGGGAAATATATAGCATGCTTCCACAGATAAATGTGTCTGTGGGAAAAGGAAAATATACTCAGAGTGACAATAAATGACACGTAACTAAGATAAAAGAGCAAAATTTAGGACTAAGAAATAAAACTGGAAGAATACTTATAAAATTTCCATAACAAAAATTTTACAATCACTCAAATGTGAGGCAGCCACTGGGCCAATGTAGAGCTCAGTACAGACTTTTGAGGGAGGGTCATGACTATGAAATCCACTGGATCTAAACACCTTTGCAGAAGTGGCCTATAAGATGTTTTAATTTAGACTGAATAAAAAGAAAAATTTCTCAGCTAAAGATACTACCCTTATGACAGATAATAAAGAAATTAATTGGAAGAATTATTTTTTCCTGAGTTTTATGGGGTTTTTTTTGCATTGGACTTTGCAACCCTTAATCTTTTCTAGACATCTGAAGTTCAGTTTCTGAAGTAAAGAAGTAATGAAGATATGTGTGTCTCAGTCCTAGATTATTTATTCATATACTTCCTGTAATTAAGTGGAGGCTTCCTCATCTCAGACAATGTGGCAGCAGAATAGTGAGTGGAATATAAATTATAGTTCAGCTCTTGGGATTAGTGGATTCAACTACGCAAATAAAACATATGAATTCGCAACATCTGCTAAAGATTTGCTGAAGATTTACAGTACTTTTGCACCTTCTTACTTAAAGCTGACACTCCCATTTTATCTGGATAAAGCAATGTAAACTATATTTACTTTAAAAATTGGCAAAAATCAGACATTGTCTCAGAAACAAGCTAGCATTGAGCAAAAAAGCAGCTCTATTGCATCTACAAACATACACATCTGACTCTACCTTAGCAAATGTTTACATTTAGCTCTTGCTAGGTAGGTCTTTTCCATAGCTAACTATCTCTTCATGCTTGGGCATCCCACCAACATGCACACAGGGCCATAAAATGCTTTACTGTATGCAGGATATATGGGCTCTAAAATAAATTTAAATTTGTTAACCTGCTAATTTGATTCTGTTTAACACAAAGGTGCTGTAGCACTGGTGTCCAATGAAGCTCCTTTCCTTTCTCTACAGACACAGCCACGTGACAGTAGGGCATCAAAATCAAAAGTTCTTCAACTGAAACACCGAAGTGGGCTTGTGCAGCTTTCCTGCTTGGTCTCCTGGTGCCATTGCTACTTCAGTGGCTCACTCTTTGCCAAGAAGGCACTGCCCAGCTCATTGGGAAACATACTGAGATAGATGTATATTGCAGAAGCAGAAAGCAAAACCAGAGTCCAATGGAAACTGTGATACTAGAGAGAAATAGGATTAGATTTGCTGTTCCACCTAGATAATGCTTTATTTCTTCATTCCTTTCGGTGTTTTTTCTCCTGTGCAACCAGTACTCAGCCAAAGAGAAATGGGAGGGTACAAACCCTTAGACAATGTTTATTGGGATTATGGGGAAGGATTTTTGGACCTTTTTAATCCATATGGCAAAATAGCTTTTCTGTGAGATCATCTCTACTGCTGCTTGCTTCTGTGGGAGCTTCCCTTGTGCCTTTGAACCCTGTGAGTACTATCAGTCTGGGTAACAGGGATTCTCCTGGCTCTGGATTGTATAATGGTTAGACAAACTGCATAAAAGCATCATTTTTCAAGATATGCTAAAGTCGTGTGCCAAGAGTGGACCAGATTCTGCTCTTATTTAGAGTGGAATACAGCTGGAGTTATTCTGCTAAAACAGATGATGTTAAATTAATGCCACATTGGTTTAAACAAGAAAGCAAAGTAAGATCCAGTGATTAAGATGCATAAAAGGATTTTATGTGCATGCTTCCATAGGATTTTGTGTTTGCTCTCAGATATCACCAGTATAAACTGCCTGAGTAGAAAATCTAGCTTTAGGAAGTGCCATTCCAGGTTCTTCTGTTGAAGATTAAATGGTTGTAAAGAATATCAAGATATAGATAAGGAGAAAAAAGGTGCTATGAATATCTGAGTTGAGTGGAAAGAATTTAACAGCTGCAGAGCCACGGAAAGAAGAAACAGCAGGAGGGTCACAGTTGTTTTTGAGTGTGAGACAGCTGGACTGCATCTATACAAGTCCTATGGCCATTAAAAGCAGCTCTCAAGATCAACTAATATTTTTTCTAAGCACTGAAATCACATAGACATATTTAATTAAGCAACAAATAATAAGGAATTATTTTAACATTATACAGTAAAATTAATCTATGTGGCAATTTGCACCTTAATCCGATAATTCAAAGTTCCTGCATAGTGCCACTGGCATAAACTAATGTGTTGCATACTTTCTTCTTTAAAATATTTATTTTAAATATATGCTGTTCATATTCATTTCAGAGGTCAGTAATTTTAACAAGTATGTCCTTAGAAGAGTTTCAGTGTGCAAGGATCAGTGAAAATATTAGTAGCTGATAATATTTTAACAGCTTTATTTCTATGGCAGGCATTTAACTGAATTTCTTACTACCACACATAAATCTATGCCCATTATCTTTGTCATTATGTGATATCAGCAAATTATGAAGTACTCAGTAATGATTTCTGTTGGAACCTTAAGGTTCTGAAATAAAGTTATTAGCTGCTTGTTATAGGCACAATGAACTCAGTTCATTTGTGAGACATGGGTCAAGAACTTTCATTATGCTTATTTGTATACAAATCTATTTTTATAATCCATGTTTTTAGATGAAATTCAGCATTGTGGTACGTATTCTAGTACCTTGTGACAACATTTCTCCAGGTTTAGAAATAGCAAAAGCTTTAATATTCACAGATGTAAAGCATGCATAGATTTTTATAAGGATTGTAAGGGTTATTTAGTGATCTAACAAACATTTTTTTAAATCTGAGGGATAAAAAATGCCAAGTGCTAGTGGAAAGCAGAGGTACCAAGGGTGGCATTTAAATCTAGAAGTGAAATAAACATTTTAAAATTTCACAGATCTTGAAGTTAAAATAAAGGAAACTACAAGAACTGCTGAAACAGTTCAGCCAGAATTATGCTTGTGTGCCCAATAGATTTATTATTGCCTATGGAAATTAATGTAGTTGTATGCACCTAATAGAGGAGGGAGAACAATACCTTGAGATTCCCACTGAAACCACCTAAAAACTGGGACATTGTCTATTTCAGAAAACAATAGACTCTGCAAGAAGCTTCACTAAGTTTTATGCATTCTATACTAAATGTAATATACATAATGCTGAAAGATTATTCAGATTGCACATCAAACATTTGAAAGTTAGGAACCATCAGACTTAACTGACCATGTCATCTTTATTTCCCAGTATCTGGCTATTTAATGACCTAATTACATCCTCCTGCTCAAGGGACCCCTTTTCTTGTCAATCTCGTAGAACTGTTAAGTGTATAACAGACATGAATAATTCAACTGACTTCAGTAGTTTACGCACATTTACACATTTGTAATTGCTTCAGCAAATGAGGGTTGCATTATAAGATTCTGAAGATGCCCAGCAAACAATGCAGACATTTATTTTTGCCTTCAAAATATAATAGATGCCTCCTAAATAAAGTCAGGTGTCTGGCCTTGCACTGAAAACTCCAGCGAAAAGAGAAATTCTTTTTCTCTTACAGTCAGCCATTTGTGCATTGTCAGTAAGCCTCAGAAACTGCAGCAGCTTTACCATCCTCACAGTCCAAATTTTGTGACATTTAACATAAGGACTGATCCTTAGTATTTACAATACTAATTCTGTTTGCTAGAGAACTAATTATGCCATGATTTAGCTTCAAAAACTCCACCTATCTTGACTCCAAAATATTGTTCTCTGATTTTTTTAGAGCCTGTTACAAAGCACTAATTCTTTCCCTTGCCATAGAATGGAGCTACACTGAGTCGGGGAAATAAATGTAAAAATGGATAAATATAAGACAAGTCAGTTGAATCCCATCCTAAAAGTGATCTCTTTTCTTTACACCATCCAAATTAAGTCCTGGTAAATTAGGCAAGTCACCACAGGCATATTAAGTTATCTTCTGCATTTCTTGTTTCTAAAATATCAAAAAGGACCTAATGGAAATAATGGGGCAAACAAGTCAAATGGATACAAAGAAAGAACTCCAAAAGGGGTAAAACAGAGTAGTCCATCTACAAGTCAGACTGTGTGGAAAGAGTTAGTTTTTTTTCCATAATATGAGTAGCCTGGTAACTCTTGTTGCACTATCACATTGTACAAGTAGATTTGAAACGGTCTGTAGCCTCTAAGACAGTCCCAAATACCTAGTTACATCTCAGAAATTCTCCAGGGCTGATTTACTCCATTTCTAGGCTTGTCAGGGAGAATGCCAGAGCATTCTGGGTTCTGGTCATCTCCTACAGTATAATCAACCCCTACCAGGAAGGTTTCATACGGAATTAGTAATTTAGAGTAACTCTGAGTGCTGTAAATTATCTTAAACTGGGTTTCCCTTTCCAAAAGGTGGATAAAAGGAAAAGAACAAATAAAAGCTGGGGGTAGAAAAAGGAAGAGGGGGCTTTCAGAGTGATGGTGTTTGTCTTCCCAAGTCACCAGCATAATGAAATACTTTCCTAGAGATGGCTGAACACCAGTCTGGCAATGGGAAACAGAGAATTAATTCTTTATTTTTCATTTCTTGTTTTCTCTATTCAGTTGTACTTATTTCAAAATTTGAGTTTTCTGATTTCTCTCCTGATTCTCTCCCTACCCCACTGAGGAAAGAATGAGCTCATAGTCACATGGGGCTGAGCTGCCAGTTGGGGTTAACCAATGACACTTCTTTATTCAAATGCTTTATTCAGGGTGCTGGGGGATGAGAGGCTGGACATGAGCTGGCAGGGTGCATTTGCAGTCCAGAAAGCCAACAGTTGTCTGGGCTGCATCAAAAAACGTTTGACCAGCAGGTTAAGGGAGGTGATCCTGCCCCTCCACTCTGCCCTAGTTATTCCCCATCTGGAGTGCTGTGTCCAGCTCTGAGGTCCTTAGAACAAGACAGACATTGACCTGTTGGAGCAAGTCCTGAGGAGGACCATGAAGATAGAGAGCTGCAACAGCTATTCTATGAAAAAAGGCTGAGGGAGCTAGGGTTTTTCACCCTGGAGAGGAAAATGCTCTGGAGTGATGAGTGACCTTACTGTGGCCTCCCAGTACCTAAGGGAGGCCTACAGGACTTTTGACAAGGGCAGGAAATGATAGCACAAGGGAGAATGGCTTTAAACTGAAAGAAGGCAGGTTTGAATTAGATATGAGGATGAAATTCTTTGCTGTGAGGTTGGAAAGGCACTGGAACATGTTGCCCAGAGAAGCTGTGGATGCCTTATGCCTGGAAGTGTCCAAGGCCAGGAAGGATGCGGCTCTGAGCAACCTTGTATAGTGGAAGGTGCCCATGGCAAGTCATTTGGAGAAACATGATTTTAAAAGTCCTTTCCAATCCAAACCATTCTACGATTCTATAGTAATTACCAAAATTGCCGAGGATGCTGACATTTTGAAAATCAGTTTTAAACTTCAAAGATGACCCTCATTCCTCATGGGAAGTTAGTCATTACCAGGTTTATGAATTTGTGTTTAAAGTGCCCTTAAAACTGGTAACTTTAAGATACTTTATTTACTAACCTTTGCTTACATTCTGAAAGAAAGACAAACAAAAATGATTACCCTCCATCAGAAGTACCACTTCCAGCTCTAGGTCTGAAGCTACAAACTCCACAATTGCAAGACTGCCATTTGATATCTACTTTAATGAAATACTGTTTCTGTAGCACCAGTCAGATTACTTATTGTTCTCCTTGCAAAGATTTAGGTATCATGGCACATATCAATGTAGTGCTCTATGAGATTACTGATACTGCATAGCAGAAAATAAAGCTGAAAGGGCCAGTGTGATGATGACCCATCATCACTTTGCAATCTGCTCTGTACATCATTCTCACAAATGCCTTAACTTGTCCATGAGAGTCTGAAATGTTCTGCTGACTTTTTAAATTCAAAAATTATATAACATTATAACTTCCTTGCTCTAAAGAGGGAAAAAAGGGAGAGGGGAATGAAAGAGAAAAAAAAGTAAATAACAAGATGCATCTGGATGGAGTTCAGATATATGATGATGACTCACACAAATGATTTAGAAACATAAACAACACATCTGCAATACATCATCAGCTAATAGCATGAATTTGGTAAAAATATTACAATAGCTATGAAAAAGGGCATTATAGGAAAAGGAGAAACATTACCTGACAAAGCAAGGATATCAGCATTAAGATAGTATTTCCTGAGAAAAAGATACCTCTTCAGAATAATTTCTTGGCAAAGTCAATTATTTGAAAGAGTTAATAATAGTTTAGTGCTCTGAAGCACTAAGCTTTTGATGTAAAGACCAATATTAGAGCATTTCATTATCAATGAATGTTGCCCTGCCTACAAGTACAGAATTCAGGATCCACAGTTCAGTGTAGTTTGAAGAATAAATTAAGAACTTCATATTAAAATCAGAGGAAAACCTGTAATTAGATCAGTCTTCAAATATACTTGTTTCACCCTCAGTGCTATGATTACCATAAGAATTCATTATCATTGTGTTCCACATACTTCCTTCCTAATATTTCCTATTAAAATGGATGTTTTGCCATCTTTTGGAGTTACTTTAAACCTAAAAAAATCATCAGAATGTTAACTCTTTACTTCCTTTTTTAAAACAAAGACTACAGGTGGTAATTCAGATGTTTTTATTTTATTAATATAGGAGAGAAAGGTTAGATTATGAAAGGAGGAAGGAGGAGAAAAGGAAGGGAAGATAGGGAAGGAGGGGGAAGGGAAAGAGGACAAGAAGGAGGATGAGAAGGAAGAAGGTATGACATTGTACCTCCAAACCAGCATCTGGCACTGTTTTAACAGATACTTATAAAGCTTCATGGCTGCATTAGCCTAAGGAAAACTAAAGATTAAATTGCTGCAATTTAAGCAGTTTTAAAATCTTATTAGAAATAGTAAATCATAACATTCTAGTGACTTATGTCTTCTTGCAACAATACTTTAAGGCATGTCTCTACCAACAGCCTTCATGTTCTCCTTCAGACTATGAAATTTTCTCTGCTCTTTCTTGAGCACCAACAGAAGGCAGGATGATGAAAAACATAAGGGAAAATTGATAGAATTAAACCCAGGAAAGACCATTTAGAGACCTGAGACACAGCAATGAAATTCCAAGAAACACTCAGAAAGTGCAGAAATAAATTCAAGGAACAGCACACTGGAATTTGGGTTTTCTGAACAACAAGATTTCTGCCAAAGAAATCCTGCCATTCTCATCTGCTAAGTGAAAGACTCAAATTGCTTATCTGTTCCAACAATCCACAGAGGCTATCCTGAGCTTCAGCAGCCCTGAGTGTTTCCTGTGAACTGGCAAGGAAGGCTAACAGAGATGCCTCATTTGAAGACCTATGTAACTCAGCAATCTGCAGTGCTGAGCAGTGTCCCAGACACAAGAAATATGGGACATGTGAACCTCAGATTACAGATTAGCAGCGCATAAATTCTTCCTAAGGCAAGGAAACAAGTACAGACAGAGAAAAGACCTGGGTAGAGTTCAGCAATTTGGTGAACAACATTACAGTAGAAAGAGAAAGAAAGAAATATTTTAATTTTTATTTCAATTTAGAGAACATGATCATTTGTAGAGGACAATGATAACAAAATAAAATTTTTCAGAGGGAGTGAAACAGAGCATCTTACTGCCTTATTTTTACCTGAACATCCCTGAACAGCTGTACTTTGCTGAGGTCACCTCATGGGTCTTTGATCACTATAATTGCTTTTAAAAATTTATACTCTAAATGGCTTTTGCATGTCTTCCTTGAGCACCACGTGAGGTGAATGACACAAAAGTCAGCCAGAATCCATTTTATTAACTGATGCAAAGAGATTAGATTCTAGATACTAAGTTTGTTTAACGAGGCTCTGTGTGTGCCCCAGAGAGTTTCTGAGCCCTATTGTTACACATTGGACAGAGCAGACACTTGATACTTACTTTTCCTATTCCATGGCACTGACTACCCAAACCATAATAAATTACTGTTCATACTAATGGGCTTTTTTTATATTTTATTCTAAATTAGATATATTTTGAATTAGAATTATTTTAAATTAGATATAATTTTAAATAAGATGTCAAAACACTAAATACTGGAAAGAGAGAGTCATCTGAAGAGAGTTGCTAACTCCATGGCTATTTTACTGTTTTCTTTCTTCCAAGAAAAAAGATATTTGAGGATACTTTACCTATGTGTACAAATTGGGCTGTAAACTGGAAACTTTAGAAATTTGTTTGTGCCATTGACTTGACCTAAAAAGCAAAGCTGGAATTTAAAAATATAGTCTACTGAGAACCATTCTGAAGATATTAAGCAAAATATATAGGTAAACTTTTCCAGGAGTGTAAAATACGTGTAACTCAAGGTTTTCTGTTTTTAAGATAAGGTAAAAACTGATTCCTGTCTCTCTGAACTCTAGAAACTGAGCCAACACTGCAGGTAAATTCAGCAGAAACACTGCATCTGGAGTTGGCAAATCTGTTGAAATCACATACATAATTTCTTAATTATCCTATTTTTACAGGATTTAATAACATCTGACCTTATGAATTCTCATTTTATTACATATCCAGTGAAAATAAGTGTCACAGCTTTTATTTAACGATAATTTCCACAGTATTTCTCTTCTGATCAGCAAACTTTGGTGATTGAGAGATTCACCTCACAGCTGTCAACTTTTACTTTGATAAGACAGGAGCAGAACCAGTAAATCCAAAAGGATAGCAACAGGAATAATGATTATGCTTTGTAACCCAGGAAGATATGCTTTTGCAAAATGTGACATTTCTTTAGCTACTCTCTCTTAAGCCACTGTAGGAGTTCAAATGCAGCTCATAAATAGGTTAAAAATAGATCACATTAATTAATTAGATAGCAATAGGAATTTATTCAAATCCTCCAGTTAAAATTGCTACTGTCTGATTGCTGATAGAACATAACTTTACCAATATTCCAGCCCTTTGCAACAAAGTCCCCTAATTCAAATATCCTGTTTTCTTATAAGCCAGCAAAAAAAAAAAGTCTTTTTAATTTTTTAATCAATAACTATTTTAAATTCTGACCACATTACTTATATGATAAAGAAGACACAAGAAGTAAATGCAAAAAACTGCAGGGATGATGAGGGAGGATAGTAATTCCCTATCTTTTGGGAATTCAGGTTGGGATTGGGAACAAAAATTCTTTTTAGAATTCTAGAAATTCCAGTTTGACAGAAAAAAAAAATTTGCAATCAGCTTCAGGTCTGTAAACCTATATGGAAATATGACAAAATAATTTCTCATTCCAATCAATGAATAGTAAGACAAGACCAGAGTTTGGCTAAACAGCCAACAAAATGAATACAGTTAATAAAAAAATTACCAAAACCATTTATCTTGTTTCTAAAATTATTCTGTGCAGTTTTCAATAAAGAGATGTAGCACATCAAAGTGAAGGTTTTTTTAGGAATCATTTTGAAAAGGTAACTCATAATCTCTGAATTCAGTATTTCTTTTTTTATATCCAGTCTATTGGCTGAAAAAACCTACAGCATTAAGAAGTGACAGTATCTTTGAAATGCAGTCAAACAGTATATTTTCTGCTTAAAAATTTCATACTTTCAGCCAATAAAATAACAAATGGTCACACTCTTAAACTATTATATGGAAAGAATTATCCAAATATACTGAATATGAATATGAAGGTTAACTTGTCATGGTGAGTAAAGTGAAAAATTCACTCCTTTACAAAAGAAGATAAGCTTTGGCCTGTGCAGCATGGATGGCTACTATAAAAAGCTTCACATTGCTAATGGTCTTTTAAAATATCTCTGGACCAGGAGCTCTGTGTTTCTATTGTACACAAGTCTAAAAATTCAGTAGTATTGAGAGACTGTATGCAGAGTGATTACTGCTAACTACTGAGCAGATTCAACATACAGTCACAGGGAATATTATAAAATGAACTTAAATTTTGGTGACACCATCCTATCCCCATCACTGTTTAGTTCATTTTATGTGAAACAATAAAATTATTATGACCTGGTGCAAAGATGTAAAAATGGCAGGGGCTCAGCTGCAAAAAACCTGCAAAAATAATTTATTGTGGAGGAAAAGGGCTAAAGATTATAGAGTAACAAAATCAGAACACTTTACAGCATAAATGTTGCTGGCATCATATTGTTGGGGTTTTTTTGTTATTCTTGTGTTACTCTTGTTGCTGCAAATAAATATTTATTGTGAGACACCCCATGTCCTCTAAACTTCAATGAAAAAATTTGTGTTTGGTAGGTACTTGAAGGTGTGGCTGAAAACGACTGAATTTACATTTTTAACAAAATTTCTCAAAATTAAAAAAACATGCCAGATTTGTACCTATACTGTTAAGAATGCCGTTCTCTGGCACTGAAAATTACCTTTGTATACATGGTTAATTTCCTTTGATGCCTTAAGTTTTAGCTTTTATGCTTTTCAAATTCTGTACTGTCTCGGGTGTAGTTTTAAGCCTCATATTAAGTGCTAGTAGGTAGTAAGTGGACAAAACAAATCCTTTCCTGATGAAAACAAAGGACACCTTTCAGGCTCAAAAGCATAAACAATGATGGGCTTAAGGGAGAAAGAAGAAGGATGAGACTTCACAGCCTGAAGTTGTAACTGGACAATTGATCCCCAATATGCAAATAGACCCAAACTCATAAAAGGGTACGGCCTCGTGACTGGGGCCATCTTGTGACTATTCAGGGTCCACCTGGTCAGGTTCTTGTGCCCAAGGTGTATCCCAGGGCCTTTCAATAAATATCTACTTTATTCTCTAGCACTGTCCAGTCCCTGTTTCAAGTCAGCCTTCCCAAGGCACCACCTTCACCTTCCAAAAGGGAGCAGCAACCTAGACATTGACTGATCCTAGGTCTTTAGTAATCCCCAGCCTGTATCTGGGAATTGCAGTGAAAAAGGCTGGGTGGCAAGGAATCAAATCTGTGCCAGAAATCACAGTAAGGATCTAACAGTAGGAAAGGTTGTGGCACTGTGCTCATATAATGAGAATGTACCTCAGAGGTCCAGTTCAGTTACATAGAAATGGCTATACAGAGATTGTCCATACAACTTCAGAACATGAAAGCTTTCCCAAATCTCCCATTTTGTGCATCTTCTCCTCAAACAGCCTGCCCAGCTTGATTCACACTGGAGGATGAATGTCGTGGTAGGGCAAAGACAGTTTATTTATGAAAGAGATGGAATTATAAACTATACTCCTCACTATCTGAATATTTACAGAGAGATAAACTTTCTGCCCAAGCAGTAATTTAACATCCACAACTTTTTCCAAGAAGACAACTGAAAGTTGTGTAAGCAGCTGATATTCCCATGCTGTTTTTCAGAAGTAAAATAATACAAAGGCCAGATCATGACTGGTTGATATGTATCAATCAAGGAGTAGAACATGCAGAGAGAAGGAACTTGTCTTGAGTGCGTGAGGTTGCTAAACAAATACTTTCTGGGCAAGGCAGTCCTCTTTCTTTCCTGAATCTTTTGAGAAGCTAAGTGACCCCAATACTGAACTAGGAATGGAGAACAAGAGTTTACCTTCAGACAGAAGCAGACCTTTTGTCTTTTCACATTAATTCAATATGCCACTGATTTCTAACAACAATAATAAAAATGGAGTTGTGGTATGAGCATTAGTACCTCATGACCATGCATAAACAAATCCTAGCCTATGAAATACAAATAAGGAACCCATGACACCTACACCTAGAAAGCTGAAAAATTAGACTATTTCTCCTTATCCTTTTTAATTTCCTGCAGAGAATATACAATATTTTATATTTTTTAAATAATACAAACAGGATAAATTGTAAAAAAATAGTGCTTTTAGGATGTCATACTTTAAAAACCTAATTTTCCTGATGATCTTTACAAATATATTTCTACATAGCAATAATAACTTTATAAATTTATAAATATAATTCTAAATTTCATTATTCATTCCATTAAAATGCCTATAACCCTTGCAGGCAGAAAAGATTTTCTCTGAAAAAAGTCTGAAAGACACATAAGCAAAAAACATTGCAAGCACTTCCAGAACATGACAGAAGGCTTTGTACTGTAGGTAAGGGAAAAATTTTTATGAAACTTGAAAGAATTTACCTTGACAAGAAGTCTGTGAAAGAGAGACGTACTGGATAACCATGTCGTATAATTTTGACCATGTCTAGGACACCAATATACTGCAGTTGAGCAGACACATAAAAATTATCAAAAGTATCTGGCAACTTGGAGTTATTAGGTTTTATACAATGAACGGAATGTGGTGTGCAATTCTGCAGCTTCCCAATAATATCTGCAAGTGATTTCTGGGGAAAAAACAAACAAGCAAACAATTATCAATCATTCTTGTGCAGCCAAGATTATTCTTCAACACATATGCTATTCCTAGCTTTTTAACAACATTTTCTCAAAAGGGTTGACCAGGTCATGCAAATGGCTTTCTCAATAATAAGATTTTTCTTTCTTCCATTGCAATCTGCAGAGGGTAATCCTGCCTTTGAAACATGTGGAGATTCTTTTGAAAATTTCTGTCCATAAGATGTTCACTGACCCTGAGCTGTATTGCCACAGTGGTTGGGCCCCCTCGTTCCAGTCTCTGAAGAAATGGGGATGTTCCTTTCTTTTTCAACAGCTGTGGAAGAGAAAAAGCACACACACAACAATTTTATCTCAAGATGTGCAGTACACCTTTATTGTCATTGCTGCAACTGACTAAGGAAGGCAAAAATTTGTACAAGCACTGTGCCACAGACAAGGATTGAGTTTCAGAAAGAAATGGGAAATGGACAAATAGCTTCCTCAAGCTTCTGCAGAGCCATAACTGGTGAGTAAGTTTTGATTTCATAAGCAGCTACCTACATTATAAAGACAATAACTAGGTGAATCAATATGTTCCAGAACTCCTTTGCAGAAGCAGGACTTGTGCAGTTAGTATCCCACAGAGTTTGGCTAGAAGCAGGATAATTCTGTAACTCTGTAAGATGTTTAAGTCAGTAAATGTAAGAATACAGATCATTTAAAAAAACCTTGATAGCAAAACAATAATATAAATATTTTCAAACTCTTTTAATTTCTTCTTGCACATGTGAACACAGTTAAACTTTTATTTTTCACACATTTTCACCAATTAGAGACATAAATTATTAATAACTTCCTATCTCATTAGAACCAACGTTACACCATACATCAGAATTGGGAGTGGAGAATGAATTTATTTTGCACTACTCTACTTCCTATCTTTGAGATTAAAATGGCAATAATCATACTAAAGTAGCCCCAGAATTTAGGGTCTTTTGTTAAATTTTCTACAGAATTTTCTGGTAAAATATTATATTCCAGGATTTGGCAAGCTGTGAGATTTAAAGGCCAATGACAGCCTTTTCACCTATGACTTTCCACTGTCTTTTTTCAATCCACTTACCCCATAAAAATCCCTTTCCATTGAATCAAAATGTTCTGGCCTAGTCCTTTTTCCAGTTTTATCAAAAAAGTGTACATCTTCTCAGCTTGGCCCATTCAAGCCAAATGCCATAAAATATTGTAGTGCAAGCAATTTTCTACTCACCATGCTAAATGTTAGAGCTCTTTTTTATTTCACTTACAAGGGTGAAATAAGATTTTAAAGGCAAATTCACCCTCAACTTCAGAACTAAAAGGGATGTGTTTGTTCAAGGTTTTCCCCATAAAAAGCATGCCTATGACACTTTCCAGTTGACGTTTACAAAATAAATGAGCAATATAACCAAAATAGAATTTTCTCCACCTCATGGATAATGCTGTCACCCCTTTCTCTCAATATTTAAATCAATAGTTCAAGATCGTTCCCTAACTAAGTGGGAGATCCAGGAACAACACTTTAGATGCTAAAATTTCTGCCTGCTTTCCATGCTACATATGGCTTCCCATGGGAAAGAAATATTTGTTTCAGAATGAGAGAGAGAAAACAAATGAAAAATAAAAGACAAAGATAAAAAATTAATTTAATTCAAACTCTCCAAACTTGGACTTATTTAATCTTCAGCTACGGGCTGAAGGAAAAAGGCTTTATCACCCAAGCTGTACCTCTCTATTACCCTCTAATATACAGCTTTAGAATTGGAATATCTTGTATCTCTAATCTACAGAAAAAAAAACCAAAAAACCGAAACACCACTACATATATGTAATTTTGTAATCTCTGTTAAGAAGCTAAAAATCTCCTCCTAAAAATTTTCTGAAGACTTTTGCTGTCTAAACTCTGAAACATACCAATTCTTCCAGAGTAAGTGAGGGGAAGCCAACAGAGCCAACATATGCTTCAGGAAAAGATTAGAGAAAAATAAGGGATCAAGAGTTGATGTGAGCAAGAGTTGTGAGAGTGTCAATGAAAATATATTTTATTTGAAAAGGGGGCATTGTATTCATAAGTCACAGAGTCTTGAGCTGGCATCCCCTAACTCCTATGACCCTTATGTGCTCCAAACTTCTGGCCCGTTAACAGATCTGTTCATGTCTGTCTTAGAATCGATGCATTGTTGTCCTGGATCCTACTATGCTAGGGTTAGTTCAAAGAGGTATCCTTACTTCTGCCAGCATGCTCAACATCAAGAAAATAGTCATTTCTGGAAAGGTAAACAGATACATGGCCATACATAGAGAAATTTATATTAAATTTATAATTTATATATAGACAAGATGAAAGAGGAGGGGACTCACAACAAACTCCTATTTGACTGTAACTTTCTCTACTTCCTTTCCCTGGATATGGTGGAGTCTTGATGACTGCCCATACACAGCACCATGTGCACCTTGCATTTTATATTTCCCACTGCCTATATGCCTATAGTATGATGTATGTTGTGACTCAAATTTCAGATATAATATGGGCGTCAGTCTCTGGTTGATTAATATCCCTTCTTCTCCCCCTCCTCTTTTCTATTTTCTTTCTTCTCTTTGTTGCCTTTAACCTCTGGATAAACTCCAATAAAAATAGAGTGGTTATGATTTTCCAACACATAATAATTTTAATTTTAAGCTGACAAGAAAAAGCCCCTTACATTGCATTTGCAATTACAGTAATAAAATAATAAAACCCAACATTATTTCAGTCTATCACAGCAGATTTTCAAGGCTATATTGAAAAAGGGAAGGAATTATTTGGGACAGCACGGTTACAGATGTGGGCTTGATCCACAACAGAATTTAAGCACTTACCTACTTCCAGCTCCTGCATTGAGTGCCTATTCCAAAAAAACAAGTGTTTCTTTTTTCCAGTGGAATATCTTAGATTCCTAAAGTTCTGCTCCAGTCCTGCAGGGCAGCACAGTACCTTGCTCAGATTAGCCAACTTAGTGTTCTGTCTCACCTGCACAGCTCTTCTCAAAGCCTGTGTTTGAGAAGCAAAGCCATCCTTGTCTGTGTGCACAGGTGAAGGATGAAGTTCTTCCCACCTTCCAACTAATGCCTAAAGGTTTACAGCATTCTCAAGGAATCTGAAATTTCTGACTTCAGGTATCATGCTTCCCAAAGGAATTGAGTGTCTTCTGTCTCACAAGAGCATAACTACAGGTTAAAAGCTATTCTGGGCATGTCAAAACCAGCACAGTTGCAGAGAACTCAACTGTGCAGTGTTTTGCCCTAGTTTGATTAGGCTTCTAACTCAGATATGCTTTTCATACGTCCTCCCATGTATGGAATCTTTTTTCCCATCCTTAGGAAGCTTCCTCTAGGAAACAGTTTCTACAGTGGAAAGGCACCTAAAGGCACCTTGCAATGCCTCAGCTGTTTGCTAAATATAGCCTTAAACCAACACTATTCACTTCAACTTAAGTTTTTCCACTGAGATTACTGACAAGAACCGTAGCCAGGAATTATGCTGTTATCAGCAGGGGGACTATAAGGAAAGTCCCATTGCTATTCTATGGATGTACAAAGCCTTCCACAATGACACACGAGAGCTGGCTCCTTAATCCCATGACAGAATCAATTTTATACAGCTGTAAACCAAAAATAGAGTTGTAAGATTCAAGAAGCCTGGTGAGGCAGCTGATGTATTGTGAGAAGTGTGTGCTTCTTTTCTAGAAGGATAAATTCCAAAGCTCTCTCATGGATTAGCTCATTAAATCACATTATTTCTCTTCAAGAGAGATGTTCCATGTGACATGAACAATTAATTTTCTGATAATCTTCAAAGTTTCTCTCCTGCTCCCCTCTTTTTTTGTTTTTGTTTGTGTTTTGTTAGTGATTGGGTTTTCCTTTTAACTTTTTTGTCTGACTTAGTTAGCAGGAAATGAGATAAGTTCAGAAATGAGGTGTGCTTGATTTGATTTCAAATTGACTGGGAAAATTTACATATAAGAGACCATTTAAAATAGCAATGTTGGCCAAAATTTACATTTTAATCTTCATACAAAATCACACAAAACTGTATTTAGCAAATCAGAAATTTCCTCATGTTGATTATTAAGGAAATTAAGATTTTATTTTTATTTCCTATGTCTTAATTTACTCAGCTATTCATCATAAAGTCTTTCAAGGAGATAAAACAAAGAAGTTTTCCTACACAGCCAAAAATTAGTAAGACTGCATTAACTGCTAATAAACCCTGGAACAGTCATGGAAGGCTTCATCTTGCTTGACCTTCTGCTCAAAGAGACCGAGAAAGAGATTCTTGAACCAGAATTATTAGTGTTCATAAATTAGAACCTTTTCCCACTTTTGCTGCTTTAGTGTTGATACTAAGTACTAAATTATTTTAATAGTGTAATGACTACAGAAAATGAAGCAGAGCACAAGATGATTTCAGAAATGACAAAATAACAGAAAAATATTCAAGGAGCCAAAAGTGGAAAGAATCCTAAATTCTTACCTTGCTGAGTTCAATATACTTCTTTGCTTCTCCACTTGCACAGGCTGCAGATGTTTTTTTACTGAGCAAAGCTGCTTTAGACCCTTTGATTTTAAGGGAGTTATATGGAGAAACAAGTGACCCAGTCTGTGTCAGCTTGGACTGGAACAATTGATTGATGACCACATTTTCACTAGCTGAAAATAAAAAAAGAAAGAAATGCATGAAGATAAAATATAAGTTAGAAAATTATATATATTGTATTTGTCAGTAAAAAAGATACACAGTAGGAGAACATTAAATAAGTAAACCTAAAACAAATGGGCAAATTTAAAAAGAGCGCACAATCAAAGTTATCAAAGAAAATTCAATATCTGAAAAGAGCAGCGCTATTTTTAAAATGTTTAGGTCCTGTACTGAACAAATAGAGGGCATAAACCAAAACCTTTCAGATGAATCTATCTAAACATAATTACTTATGGGATCATCACCTCTGAATTTTGTTCCATTACTGATTCCCAGTTTATCCATCTATTAAAGCAATGTAAGGGATGAGTTCTGCACAGTTTCCTAACATGCAGTACTTAGAAACAATCAAGGCACTTGACAGAAGTATATTATAGACACTCATTGCATTAAAGAATTATATACACCCAAAATATGAGAAGAGATTTTTAAAAAGGCAAGGCGAAGGACAGACCTGTAGAAATTTGATTTCTCCACATCAAGACCACATTTAAAAACATTTACAGAAAAAAAACAATGCATACATGTATATTATTACTTGTATGAAATAAAGATAATGCTAAGAGGTGCTTTTAAACAAACAAAGAAAAATCTGAATTTTATGGCAGACAGCATAGTTTATGTTAATTTCAGTCTAATTATCCTTTATGAATGTATGGTCACAGAGTTTTTAAGATGACCATGATAATTACACACTGCTTGTACTGCCACAGCACCAATAAGTGTTAAGAACTTGTTGTGTGATACATCCTTAACCATGCTGAATTCTTGTTACTTTCTTTTTTTTTTTTAAGAACTAGCAAACTGGCATTACAGTCACAACCATCATATGCATAAACAAACAAACCCAGAAAGATGAACAGGATAAACATCACAAACAACAGTTTCACATAGCAGGTAAAAATCCTCAGTTTTGCTCTTTAATAACTGTTTTAAGGTTTCTTACTATATGCTTAAATGCAATAGATTTGTTTCCCTTTTTCTGTGGAGATTACTATTCCTTGCTTAACAAGAACATTAAAACTATGAGGAAGATATGGAGGCAGATAATTGAAATGATTTCAGCAAAATCAGTGGGTATCAATACCCATATGTTTAAAATGTAGTAGGTAGGATGAGGACAAGCATAGAAATTGCATCTTTCAAATTAAAACAGATACATCCCAGGTCAATAGGATGATTTTCTGGCAGGTATGTTCCACATTCCTACACATGTATACAAATTACTTTAATGTTATTATAGTAAAAGTTTTGATTCAGGAAATGAAATTCAATGAAAATCAAATGAAGCATGCACTTACTTAAGTTCTACACCTACACAACTTATGAAACTGACTCTAAAGGAAATATGTCACTGACAATCAACACGTTTTATGCCTAAGTCACTTAAAAAAGAAGGAACATAGCCCTTAAATGACTTACATGTTTGTAAATATTCTGCTCGCAGAATTTTTCCATTACTTTAAATTGTTATTATTATGACTCCTCAGTTGTATATGTACTCACCCTCATTATATTTAACTTTTTATATCCAATCCACTCCAAGCCTCCATTCTTGCCTTTTAACAGTTGCATAGCTGATTACACAAAATAGCAAAGAAAGTGCAAAAAGGGACTATGTGAGAGAATGGAAGAATGCTCCCTCATGTTGAACATACTGGAAGTTGTTATACCTTCTCTTTGGCAGACTATCATGTACATTCCAAGTAATGAGAACTGTAATATCTCTAAAACTACAACCAACAGGATTATATTCAAAATGATTTCTTTAATTTCTTTCTTCATTCAGAATTTTACACACTTTTTGCATCTAAAATACATCAATTATTTAACTAGGGAGCTTGGCTAATTTTACAGAAAAAATGCTAAAATGCAATACATTTTAGCAGTAGGCCTCTATTTCTAATGAAAGAAATATAAATATAGACTATAATTAAGTGAAAAACACTATAGTGGTTGGAGAGAGGACAAATGACACCTCAGGGTGCAGTGACATTTACCTGAGGAAAATGTTTTGGTTTTCCTCTCCAGAAAGGGGAAATAATAAAGGTTTTCTATTAATCCAATTAAGAATCATTAATTATAATTAATTAATTAATTAGTCACATTGCTATTATTAGGCATAAATTTACAACATGCACACTGAAAGGCATTCAATTTGCATTTCAACGGGCATTTATATCTATTCACCAAAAAACATAAGAATGCCCACAAGTTGCTGCTTTTATAAGGGTACTATAACAGTGGAGCACATCCCAATGCAGCCTCTATGATTTTGGGAGCCTAATTTCCTTACCCTATTTTCTGACATTTATTTTTGCTTTAGTTCATTCTCATTGTCTTCTGTAAGTCATTCTCATCCATCATATTACACCTTGTTCTTTACATCACATCACATGATAAAGATGCTTTATGTTTATGACTTTAAAAGCTTTTAAATTAGACCAAATTTCAAACAATACCGTACATAAATACTTCATAAATATGAGGGTGACTTTTTTTTACTGGAAATAAAATAGCTATAAATGTCTCTTAAATTTATAACAAAAAAGTAAAATCCAGTCATAATATCTTGATTTCTAACAACAGTAACCACAAAAGCATTTACTTACTTTTCATTACAAAAATGAGATTTTGTGAAAGGGAATCTTTATTTTTTTCTATCGCACCAGCAATTTCATATGTAACCTATAATAAAATATTGTGACATCATTAGTAATGACCAACGTATCTTTTAAAAGTCTTACAGCAATAGAAATGAAGCTATGGTCTTTTCCACTCAACAGTTCAAGACTGGCACCATGTATTATCTTCCGGCATTTTCTAAGTGCCTACAATGCTGACCAGAAGAACCAGATGCTGAACATGATGTGCCTCTGCAACTATACAGAAATTTCATTGGACTGATTTTAAAATGTTTCCATAATGCAAGGCTTTGAATCAAATATGTACTGCAAAGCAGGAGACAGTGACCTAAACAACACTTTCCCGGTACGATGAGCAAGTCTCTCCCAGTTCACTGATCTCCTTGTCAATGGGAAACTGCCCCCATTAACCATGACAAAGAAATCTGACTCCAAACTCACATTCAGGACAAGTTCCAACCATTGATACACCCTCTGGAGGTAAGTTCACTCAATAGGTTATACCCAAATCCCATTTACGTTTCTAACAGCTACGCCCATATGGATTTTGGGTCACCTCAGTTGCCTGATGCCATGATTTCAATAATAGACAGCTGGATTGTCCCTGTATCTGTCATCTGACTGCAGATAAATTCTAACATGTGATAGACACTCCAAAAATTGAGCAAAATCCAAGTTCTAACCAGAGGTGCTGAGGGTACATCCAAAATGAAGAAATACAACCAAATGTCTCTTTTAATACTGAGCCCATCCCTGAATACACTGTACAGAAAAAGGAGCACTAAGATAAGAAAGCAGTTGTGGTTTTGGGTTTTTGTAACATTATATGGGGATGGAAGAAAAAAACTAGTTGATTTACAGACTTTAGGTATAAGAAGCTCTGGCTTGCACAGTAGTAGAACCCAAAGGGAATTTTTGAGCTAAAAATAAAGAAAATCACAAATATCAGTGCTTGCATAGTTAAGCAGATATTAATGGGAACTTAGAATAATACAGCTCAGTTTTATTTACCTTGGGACCATGTTTCTATCTAAAGCCTTCTTTAATTTTTTGAATTGGGTCTATATCCTAAACCCCTTAGGTGTTTGGGGAAATTTTATCCTTGTACATTTAATAAAGCCGTAAATATATAATTAAGATTAGTAACACTAATCAGTGCATTAATTTTCCATTGGGTCATTTGAAAATTATGCAATGCTATCTTGCTCACAAAAGAAATTATGTGACTTGGAAGTGTATAATCTGTCAGACTGAGTAATTGTCAAATGATGTAATTACTATGGTGTCTGACACGAACAAGGTGTAACACGAGAATTATGGTTCTTTCCCATGACAGATGCAGTGTTATGTATTTTCTGATTGCATTTCCTAAGAACATACAAACCAGTTAGCAAACTATTAGAACACTTCAAGTATACTATTAAATGCTTATAGTCTACTCAACATAAATGTTGTGCTATATTGGTCCATAAAAGGTAATTACCAGAACTTATACGACAAATCCATACTTCCAGTTCCTAATTGAGTGTCTTGGGCTTTGACTAAATTAGAAGAAGAGAATTAGTATTGGTGGGAAGAGTAGGTAAGTATAGCAGTGGGAGATATGATATTATGATTAACTGCCTAGATTGAAACAGGGAGAAGTTTCAATATTGATGCTAGCATAATACATCACAAACTTCTAGAACTATATTCACAAGACATATTTCCTATCACATAAAACAGATAAAAGTTAGGAGGATTCCCTTTTATAAAGAAATTGCTAATGCTCTAAACAATTTTTCCATAGACTTGGTAAATTAATGCACTGCCTAAAGACATGAAAAAAGATTGACTCCATGAAACGACACTCTAGGGTTCCATAGTCATTGCCAGTCCCACAAAACAGAAAAAAGAAATAAGTCCTCTTCTAGCTGCCAATTTTGATGATTTCATCTTGTCCTCATCAGAGATGGCAAACTACATGCCACCTAAAGCACATATATTTCCCTCAGTTTTCTTCCATTGTATTTGTAAAATAAACCTGGCCCAAACTCTGCACTGGCTGGCACTCAAGCACAGTGGATAGCTATACTGGGGAGACAAAAAACAAGCAAATATTGTATGCTTTAGACAGAAAATATGCATCACTTAGATAATGGGTCCAGTATTATAAAACATACTTCTTACTGTAACTGTAACTTGGGATTGACAGTATGCAAACCTGTATGCCTGTGTTAGTCAAAGGAAACACTTTATATAGTGTCTGAATAGCTGAACTGGTTTTAAAAAGCCAAACAAACAAACAAACAAAAAATCCCACAAAAAACCCTCTCCACATTATATTTTATTTCATTATAGGAGACTAAAACAAAACGAACTTGGATTTGCTTTCCTTCTGAATTTAAATTCAAAAAGAAAGAGAGCCTAACATAAGTTGTAATGGGTATGGCCAAATATTCATCCAGTCCTGAATATTTAGGGAAAACTATTGAGGAGTGTTTCCAGTCTGCCAGCCTCTACTTCCCTTCCCAGCTCTCAGGGCTCTGCCCATGGAGGCACTCTTGTCCTGCAGGCCGTATCTCACCTTTGTGTTTAGTATCTCTTGACTTGCATTTCCTCCTCAAATCTCTGTTTCCAGATCTCATTAACATTTCCAGCATCTTTTAAGACCCTGTGCCAAGGAATCTCACTAATTACTAAGTATGAGAAAAAAACCCAATCCTTAATTTTATTTGTTTTGAACCTGTTTACTGCTGGTTTAAGTTGGCATAGCTGGTTTTAATACCATAAGAACTATCAGATACAAGAAAGAGGTAAAACACCCAGGAAACAGGAGACATCAGACATGCACAGACCTGATTTGGGAACTGCATATTCCTCGTATCTTTTTACTTATTCTTTCCTCTTTGCTTCATTAATTAACATCATGCCAGAAAATCAGAAGATTGTATGTATTTTATTCTGAACTAAAGTATCCTCTCTCACAACATCTGACTTGCTTAAGGGATTTTCTCCAAGTTTATTGGATATCCCAATATACTTTATCAGCAGGACCATGTTTACACATAGTTTTAATCAATTATTTAAAACACTCTTCTTTTTGGTAAATAATTTGTTGTGATAGGGCATAAAAGCTCATGGTTAATGACAGATTTGGCAGAAACCCTAAAACAAGCTAGGAAAATGCCACCTGGAATATTAAGAACAATTTGATTGCATTCCTAGTTAAAAATGAAAATTATACTATTTTAATAGCAAAATATAACTCAGAAACTCAGTTTTGCCTGTGCTGTGCATTTTAGTTAATAAAAAAATAATTACTTCATATTGCAAAGAGAAATTTTTGAGAACATGTCCAAGGACAATTTAGGGCACAGAGAGGCACTTGTAGTTGCTCATTTTCTGCCAGTATTTGAATGTGGGTGATATGCTTGCATGTACCATTTTTTAAGGATCACTGCGTTTATCAACCTCCCAAAACAGGTCTTGTTTTGTTAAGCAATGAGTGAGCTAAATAATTTCATTTTCTGTCAAGTCTTATTCTAACACTGTGGTAGAATAGCATTTTAAAAGAAGGAAGTATTTAGAAACAAAATAAACATGGGGGGGGAAGTGTTTTGTCATTTTCTTCAGTAAGTGAAAATCCCAAATCAAGACTACTCAAAGAAAGAGAAAGGGAAAAAACGCAAGACTGTCTTGCTTGTGTGAAAACCAAAATCTATGTCAAGTAGTTTTTATAGGCCTTGGTATAGTTTAGATTAGATAGATTAGATTGCTGTGTCTGGGGATTCAGCCTGGAGGAAAAATAGTGAAAACAAAAGCATCCTTATTGATTAATCCACTTCCTTTTGTCTTTTGATTTAGAGGTTCAGTTTCAGAGTCTGCCTGGGATATACAAGGCATTTCAGAGAATATTGCCTCGGTGAAGGTGAGCTGACAGCTGAGAGGTATTTTTGATGTGCAGGTAGCTGAGAAATAAAGACATTGATCTGCACTTAAAGAACATTATGTGCACTGGGTTATGGAGCAAAGAAGTTGATCTTTAGGTCTCATTGATTTATTACAGCACAAACAGTCACAACAATGGCAAGGCAAACGGCGACAAGGGACTTATCTCATTTGTAAATTTGAGTTTAATTTAAAAGCAGGGAGTTTAAATTATAATAACGTATTATTCAGATCACATGAACAATGGGGCAAATAGCTAATTATCTTAAATACTGGTATGTTAAATACCACTATTAGGTAAAGTTGTGTCTCTTGGCACTGTGCTAAGACAATATATTTCTGATTTACTTACTGATATGTTAATTCTTTCACAAAATTTTAAAAAATAAAGAACTTTGAGTCCTTAAGAAAGTTCAATTATGCAAATGTTATTCTTCAAAAACCATGGCTATTGATATGCCCAACAGTTCAAAGATAAAATTCATGCGAAGCCCTTCCTTAAGTGAGACTCCACAATGTAAATAATATTGTTATCAATAAATGAACCTAAAAATTCAGTATTACGGATTCTTAGGATAGTTTTAGCTGATGGTCAGATGCACCCATAAAATGTTTTAAGGCAAGCTTGCAAGGGGTAGAGGTGCCTCTTGCCCCACAGACAGTCTCTATGAGAAGCATCTCAGGATACCCACACTCATATCAGGCATCAGAAACAAAGCATGCCCCAGATTAGCAGAAATTTTCTGGAAGAAATTAGACTGCCAGTATTCAGAAAAATATGTTAAACAGCCTTCAGATAAAGCCTTTCACTAGGATATTTTTTCTAAGTCATAAAACCCCTAAATCATTCTCTCCTACCTTCTGCCTGAACAAAACAGGTAAGTGCTTTGTCTTACAGCACTCAGATACCAAGACATTAAACAGCTCTTAGAAAAGACTCATAATGTGTCAAGGCATTGTAGGATTCTGTTCAGCTGTAAAATTAAAACTAGGAAATAAAGTAAAATACTTGATACGATAAAGTACTGATGCTCACAGTGGCCTTTGCTAAGCATGTGTTCATGTGTGTTTACAAGCAATATATTATCTTGCCCATGCAGAAAAAGACAGATTTAATCTTGTTCAGGAATAATAGCAAGATTCAAAAGAAATGAAGCAAAACTCATTTTCTCTCTTCCACTGGATCATTCTGTCACATTTGTGTAAAACAATATTCATTCTCTGATTCCACTAAAATATCTGACCCCTGTGCTGATATCTTCCATGTGCAGAATTAGTTAACCTTTGCATATTGTTTCTCTTTCTTCCATCCAAAACAGATCAAAAAAAAAGAAAAAAATCCTAGGTCTTTTATAATGGTATCACACATGCAGACCTCCTTGAATATTGATTGAGTCTAAGTATGAATTCCACTGAAAACTAAGTATGGATTCCAAATTATTTGGATTTCTTTTCCCCCTTACATGTTACTATGAGCCTCCTGTGCATTCTTTGTCTCAATTCAACATTGTGCTTTCTTTCTTTTACTTCTGACCCGTTTTTTTCTTCCCTTTTTCTCTCAGTACTGCTTTTTCTAGGATAGTTAAAGGCTCATTATGCTTGGATCAATCATATGGCATATTTAGTCTTAGGAAAAGTTGCTGAGCATGAAACTTAAGGGAATGGGCAATACCTCCCAATTCATAAGGTATTCAATTAAAAAAAACCTTGATAGTAGAAGAAAAAGATGATTCTTCTACCTGTATCCTGATACAAAATTTCACCAAATATGAACATATTAGAGGTCTTTAAAACTGCATGGACAAATCTGTATCAGCTGCAATTATCTGAGAATATAAAGCTAGATATATCACTTTTGTTCACAAAAAGTTGTCTGTCAATCTCAGTTAAATACACAAAAATAGGTCTTTTCAGTGAGGAAGTATTTTTAATAACAGCATTTTCCAGGTTAACTGCACTTCTGACTAGCTGAAATGGCTCCTGCAAGTGTCCGGGTAAAGCAATGAACCTAATTCATTCTGGACTTTGACCGACATCCATACACTACTGATGAACAGTTGCCTAAATGACAAGGGTCATAAGTGGTTAATACCAGAGCCAACAGAGAATATTAGCTTTATTCTAACACAAAGCCTGCTGCATTCAGTGTGACTTCCTCCTCAACTGCCAGCCTAGACACATCTGCAGAACATAAATGAATAATGCTAGAAATGAAGACTTTCATGTTTGATTACCTGTCAGAATTCACTGGCAATTCTTTCTCTACCCTCTGGGTCTGATTCATCTTTCAGTTATACTCATGTAAATACAGAGAAGCTTTACCAAGTTAAAGGAGTAAAAATCAGTGAAAAATTGTGGTGAGAATAAAATTAAGGCCCCTTGTTTTAAATTTGGAGATCTCTGAAGGCAACAATGAAGGGTAAGATTGTTTTATACTTCACTTAAGTTAGACCCATTTAATTTATATCAGACTATAAAAATGGGTCTCAACACCTGCCAAACTATGTTGATACTTTATATATGAAGTTCTTATTTTTGAGTGTCAATAAATCCCGATATACTTAAAAGCCTCATCCTTTAAAAATTTTCCTAAATCACATCTCACCAATGACTTCTGTAAAAAGCTACTAAATGCAATAATAGCACAATCTAAAGAACAGCATCAGCAGTTTTAAAATCTGAGTTTTTCATATTCAGGTTCTCAACATATGAAGATATACTAGTCTTAGAATAAACTTAATTTGTGTCATTTATTACACTCACAATATCACTGAAGTTCTATATAAATATGTATTATGAAACAGAGGCAGTTTCAATCTATGGTAGCCAGATATCAGTCCCACAAGATACTGAAAATGTAAGTGTCTTTAAGGATTTAGCTCAATTACTATTAAAGCACGGAGAGTTAGGCAGTTGCAAGAGGACTTTTCTGTTTTGGCAGGGCTAAGCATTTTACAGTTTTAAGGGTGCAAAGAACAACCTGACTGGAATAGTTCCTGGGCCAATGTAAATCAAAGGATCTCCACTGACTTCAAAAGAATGTGTGGATTTACATTACTTGGAGAGCTGTCTATTTGTTCATGCTTTTAGATTAAATGTCATTACTATTATTAGGAAAAGGTCAAACCAAGTGTCTATGTTATAAAACAAAAATCTAAACAACCATGCAAGACTAAAACACATGTTAATGAAAAGTGTCCTCTTTGCCACTCACAGTTTAACTTTCAGAACTAGGCACCTGAAGTACTGGTTTTAACAAATCTTCTGAATGCTTCTTCAGAGAATAAGACAAAAATTTCTTTAATGTTGAAGAAATTTGCTTATTATTCTGGTTGTGATTTTAATATAGATGCCTTTCTTCTGCTTCCATGTTGAGTTTTGGGGTGTGGAACCTTTTTGAGCTCTTATGATAAATTTGTATAAACAGAATGGCATTTAAAAAAATCTTATGTAACAAGTATAAAAGAAGTTTATAAATTAAATTAGACATCTAAGTCTTTATTCACTTGAAGTCCTGTAAGTTCCACAAAATCTTGGTTGTGCTGTTATCTAACCACTATGTGCCCACATTCCTACTGACAAGTCCCAGTAGTGGAGGTATTCAAACTACTTAACTTTGGCAAATAATTTGATTCTAAGTAGAAGGTCTTGTGATGAAAGAAGAACCTACAGGGAGCTATTCAGAGTATTTGGTTTAGGAACTTAAGCACTACTCAAATAGTCCTTTCCATAATGACCACATTTCTATCATTGGGCAGGAACAAATTTGCTTGCATTAAAACACAACTCAAGACTTCCATTAGCTTAATTTCCAAATGGGGAGCCAAAAAATAAATCTGCCCACTGCCAGACTATCAAAAAAAAAAAGTTATGCCTTTAAACACATATCTAACTTGCTTGCTTTCAGTTGCACGTGGTTGTGGGGGGAACGATGTGACAATGAAAGATATGTGAAAGGAAAGGACAAGAAGCCTATTTAAAATAACTACACTATTCATGTGAACACTGCAGGCAGGGGAATAAAAAAAATATTAATCTAATTTTTATGAAAGACATTTAGCATGTTCTGAGGTTTCTGTAGGAAAAATATTATGAATACTAACAGAAAAAGTGGGAATTTTGTTTATGATTTTTTTACCAGATTCATGAAGCAGAGGAGCTACAAAGGAACATGTACTGCTCTGAAATCACAACTGTATGCAAAGTGAAGCCGACTAAAACGGCACTAAACATTTATGCTGAGGGATCTGAATCACCCCCTTCTACATTAAATGCTTACAAGGAAGACAAAATTTAGGAGTCAGAACTAGGTAGCCTGTATCCTGCATGCTGTGATATAAGCTATACATTTTACATATTAGATATGGCACTGAGATTCTAAGTTGTTCTAAGTTGTCCTCTGAAAATTTCACTTGACAGTGAAATCCTGTTTGTAGCCAGGAGTTGGAGAAGCCATGTAAAATTTTGTTTTGTTAATTTTCTTCATTTTCTGCATGTAAATGATATTCAAAGAACTTACCCTCCCAGCATAATGCATAACAGTGAAGGTGGAGCCCAGATCCTTTGGGGCAAGGTTACCATTTCCATCTTTTGTGGAGGAATAGACTGTATTTGTATCTGATGTATCCAGGTAAGACTGAATGCGTTTAGAAAGACTCTGCTCCACTGACCAAATAGATTGGCTTTCTTCATCCAGCATTGACAAAAAACCTGATGGTTTCTGAAATTAAAAATAGATTTTTCATTTTATACAGGAGCAGTAAAATTTCAGTTGTTCCTTCTAGAGTAAGACAGCTTGTAATTTAGTAAACAGACTATCATATACATAACATATATCACCTCAAAAATTGGAAAAATAAAAAAGATTAAAATATTTTGATAAGTGTTCAAGGCTGGTTCTTCTATAAGAAATGTAGGGGACAGTACTTCAGTTGCCAAAAATGGTCACTATTGATGATCTGTTAGAAATTGATTGTGTTACTTGCTTCTTAGAAGTTGTCCAGAAACTAGCTTCAGGCACTAAAAACCTGTCAGGCTCATGAGAGAGCCCTGTCAGTCCTGCAGCAGCACAGTGATGCCACAATACACAGGTGCAACATATGAATCATGACAGGCAGGGAGATTCTGCTGCATCTCTCTCAGCCCTGTTCTGTTAGTAACCTCTGTGAGCCATTGGGCCGTGGCTCCATAACCTTGTCTGAAGATTCATAAATTGGAAAATGCAGGCAAAAGTTTGTATCAGCCTAACATGCACAGACTGTGTATAAATATACATGGTGTAAAATGGATCTGGGAACTACCTGAAAGAAAAAATCCAAGACTGCAGTATGGTTACCAGGAGAATACACTGTTTCCATGGCAACTCCCTCTTGTACACATTCTGCTTGCTCTTGAAGGAAAAGCACTTCATTGATGTACTGGTGTATCTTCTCATTGGTCATGTTGACACACAGCTGTTGTAAAATGAAGAAAAAATGGGTATTAGACATTTACTGGATAATTCACCGATGTAGGTTTTACTGCATATCTAACATCAAATTTGAAGAAATGTCAGTCCAAAATATGGTCTCTCTTGGTAGACCAGAGATTCAGAAAGACCCTAGAGAATTTAGATTTTAACAACTATTACTAAGAAATTAGGAATACACAGTTTTCTGCCTGCACGGTTCATTGTGAATTCCACATAAGAGTTATCAGGTATCAGCATTATCAAATACAGTGGAAATTCACACTAATTCTATTGAATGAAGAAGGGTAACTTTACAAATAAATTGGTACATTTAATATTCTTCTGCACTTTATGTTTAGGAAATACACAAATACACTGTGCTCTTAGGGGAAAAAAAATAAAACAAAAAACCCAACAAACCCTACATATTTGTTTAAGTTTGTAGTTTGTAGTTAGTTCAGTGCTAACAAAGACAAAACTCTGCCCACATATAATGCCCCTGAAGTCTAAAACTGTCTCTGAAGAGCCCATTATGTTTTATCAAAACATGAAGAACACCTAGGGACATTTTACTAGATGCTACTCTCCATTTAATACATATTCTAAGGGCAGGTTGGGAAGAAAATGATGTTCTATAGAAAAGTTCAACATTTGGAGAGAAAAATAGTGTAGAAACTTCTAAAATATTTTCCTGGATTGACTTATAGGATGTAAAACTAAGCAGATCCACAGAAATCCGATTTCAATTAAAAAAAGGTAGGAATGGTATCAGCTTATTTGTGTGTTTTTGTATTTTAGTCAAAGCTCACCTGCTGAAATAAGTAAATATAACCTTGTGGAATAAATGTTTTAACTGTTTGGTTATTTTTTTTTTTATTAAAGTGGAAATTTTAGTTGAAAATTTGAAAACCTCCTCCTGTGCTACCTTAATTATAACTAAGAAATTAAGAAACCAGAAGCTCCTAAAAGGGTTTAAGAACACTTCATATGAGGAATGATACAAGGAATGCCTACATGCATTTTCTTTTTAGTCTACAAATACTAGTCACGTATTTGGCCAGGCATTAACTGTATCTTCTGTGAATAAAGTGTGTAAAAGCAATTCTACCAGCAAGTCATATTAAAAGGTATGAAATATTTAGAACAATCCTAAAATTACATGGCTTAACATCCAGATGAGAGAAGTGAACCCAAGTGATGTGTAAGAGTTGCCTGAATTTTCCATTAACACCTCCTGATAGTATAGCCAACTTGTACTTGCTATACAATAAAATAGAGTAGTGTGAAAAACAGCAAGATGAGTCAAAGCTGATTTTATAACCAAATGTCTATTAACTCTCTTTACTAATGGATGACAGTGCAGACAAGACAGCCTCAAATAAAACAAATATTTCTTTAAAGTGGTATTTATAAACATTCCAATTGTTATTTTGTTAACACTAGAAGTATTCAACTGACTTCCAGTATCTACTTACTTTATGGAAAAGACAGCGTTTTTAATGCTGTGGCAGGCAAAATGTGCTTTACTGATCACTACTGGATTCTTATTACAAAATCTTTCCAGAAGCTTGTTGACATCATTTTATAAGACAGATAAGCTTTGCAGAATATGGTAAAACCTTAAAATGATGCAGGCTGTAAATATCTTTATTTGCAGATGACTTATTTAGAGAACCAGTTCATTCAACTTTACAAAGGTGTATTTTACAATAAGAAAAGCTGTCAAAATCCCTATAAACTCAAGCTTACTTTTTATCATGAGCCAATCTCTTAAAATGCATTTTAAAAAAAAGTATTTGAGAGCCTGACTGTGCAGCAAAATTATTGAAATACATAATTTGACATGAAGGAAAGATTGTCTCAGGCACACCTTACAAAGCAGCACTGGTTTTAAGCTGCAAAAATAAAAGGAATAGTATTTTTTAAAACATTCATACATATCATGCTTAGATGGTAAAGAAAAAACCAGATTTTTAAATTTTACCAACCAGTGTATTATGGCATACACTGGGGTGCTTCTTAGCAACATAAACAACATTGTCACCCAGACTGGCAGACTTGCTCAATGCCACAAGGTACTTCAGGCTAGAGCAGAAAACAGCTCAAGCACTTGTACAAACTGCAAACTGCTCCAAAGCTGCTCTCTAGAGCATGGCTGAGAAAACAGCCCTGCAGAACGAGAACCAGGAGACCAGCCAGGGACTGCTGGAAAGCAACACATTCTGATCAGATCTTTCTCCATTTCAGTGTTTTATACAACCTGCTGGGAATAGCTAATAAAACGAAGGTTTAAATTAAAAGCTTGGCACAGGTTGACATAATAGTTAAGCAGCTGAAATGTAGAAAAGGGATGAATATGAACTAAACTAGCTTTGCAATTCCATATTCTTTTGCCTCATGTCTTCTAAGTATTTTATAAAACAATTATGTAGTTTCTGTCCAAAGATTTGCAAAGTCCATAGAACCGCATTTTTAAACATATGCTTAACTGTACTCATGTAAATTAGATGGAAATATAAGAGTAATTAAAAAAAAACAAAACCCAAAATTCAAATAAATTTTTACCTAAAAATAATATTTGGGGAATATCTTTAAGAAATATATTTACTTTACCTAGAAGCATTACTCAGCATTATCTATAGTACTTTTTGTCATCAAACATTGTTAAACTGTTCTTGATTTGCACCTCGAGGGCTCCATATTATGTCTTCTAAATATTTCTCTTTCTACCAATCTTTTTTACATTAACTCACTATCATGTCTCAGCTAAAAAAAATACACCATATTCTCTAAGAATAAGTCCATCTTCTCTAAGAAGTCCTTTTAGAATATTATTAGAAGAAAAATATTCTTGTTCAAGTATTAACATAAACAAAAAACCCAAACAAAAACAACTATAACTTTTAGCACCATCCAAATTGTAGATTTTGGAAAATAATATAGTGGTATTTAGTAAAAAGAGTAGGTATTCATCACATTAGACAGCATTAGCTTGATCTCTCTTCTTTTACCACATTTGACCAGTTAGTACCATTAAGTACACTTCATATTAAAATTTAGGTAGAATACCAAAATTGTGCTGTGATCTGAAGACAGAAAACACCCACAACGTATGGAATTTTCCTGCTCTTCACTATTAAATTTTAAGGCTCTTATGCCTATCTTAAAAAGGTATTACCAAAGAAGGAAATTTGTGGAAAGCAAAAACAAACTTGGTGACTGTCAATCAGTGAGGGAAAGATGGATGCAAAGACCCTTTGAAAGCTCATTTACATCCTTTGGTCATGCAGAAGGATTAACTCTCCCAAGGAATGTGTGTTCAGAGCATGGAGTAAAGCTGTCATTTCAACACATCTATCAGGCCTTAATTTGAGGGTCGAGATGATGAAGTTACAATGTCAAATTTAACCTCCAAGGAAGTGTCCTAGCATTTCTCAAAAATGTAATTTCTAAGATAATGAAACACAGAATCATCTTTTTTTCTGAGGTTGGACTCAGAAAACATTTTTGAATCTAAGCTTGACACTTACTTATTTTTCAGAAGTATCATGGATATTGTTCCCCTTTGTATCTGCTACCCAAACATTTCAACATCCTTTTCTTTATGTAGAGTACCCATTAGTATATTTCTAAGGAATTGGTAACAAAACCAGAACCATTATATTTCTTCCTTTGTCTTTTAGGGCTAATAGGATCTAACACAGATTTCTTGTTCTCCATGCAGCTCCAACACAAATTCCTTCTACTGCTGTCAGAAGATCTTTAATTCAATGGGACTCCATGCCATCTCTGGGATCAGTTGCCATTTGCTGATCTGTGTTCCTCAAATAACCTAAAAGAGAGCTTGGTACTAACTTAAAACTTTGCTACAGGTAGCTGTCACCTGAGAAACCTTGCACAAAGGAGGGTCTGAAACACCCCTCAAAAAAGTGACAATTTCAATACAAAATGGAATAGTCCCCCAACACTTTTTGTACATTTGAAAGTATTAAACTACCTAACAAAAATACACAGTAACAACAATCTTTCCATGAAAGAGTTTGGAATTCTTCTGAAACTGAAGTAGATCTCAATTATTTTTTCACTCATATAGCTGGCCAGAAACTATGGGATAAAGTACTATGTACTAAGAATGTACTGAAGTACCTAACACTAAGTACTATGGGATAAAAAAGGGTGCTACTGTGGAAAAGTAAGATGTCAATTAAATGTTGTTGAGCAGTATTTCACCAATCAATAACAAATTGAATTGAGCTGGGAATCTCAATTTGAGATAAATTATTGTATTTTTGGCTACAAAATGTCTACCATATAAGAATAAAAAAAATGTATTTTAATGTTAGGTACATCGTAAGCCAAATTTAAACTCAAGTAACACTGGTTTTCCAGTGGCTGACTGGAACACTGGGCAGATAATATTTTCCTGCATAAATGGAAAGAAATGTGTGCATTGGGAAGAAGACCAAAGAGACTAAGAGGGGAGAGGGAGGAGTGCATCCTGACAAGGGCTGTAAAGAGTGTAAGATCCTCAGGAACTGGACAGAGGAAGAAAGGAAAACACAGGCTTTTCAGGCCCCTGAGGGAAGGAATAGGCTTCTACAGGCCTGCTCAGCTTTTCCAGCACACCCACTCCTTGCTGATGGGCCCAGTCCCAGGTGATGCCATGGCAGCGCCAGCTTCCAACTCTCAACTGCCTGTGACAGGGTCCCAGCCCTGTCTGGCTGCTTGCCATGTCAGGGCTCCTGATGGGCACTGTCACTGGCCCTGGCTCTTCCCAATATGCTCCAGGCATGCTGCCCATCAGGGAGGGCATGGCCATCCTCTGGGTCCTCCTGTTGCCTGGCCAAGGATCAGCTGGTTCTCACTGCTCCACAACAAGGCTGTTAAAACCTTCCTGTGCATGGAGGCTAGTAAAACTCTGACTTAAAAATGCCATGCCATACTTCCTTGTTAAAGGCTGAATTAACATGGTAAGCACTTTCCATCATCCTGTGGGGAATAAGGAATACTCCATCCACTCCTGTGGGAACTGGAGTGGAAGGTTCTGCATTAAGTCCCTACTGAGTAACAGAGCTCAGTGTGCACCTGCAGCTGCCTATTCCACAGAGGAACACAGGACCCTCCATCCAAACTCTGCAGAGGCAAAACCATAGAATATTGATTTCTTCTGTGTAAAACAAAATCTTGAAATGCTCTTTCAGATTGTCCACATGTAAAAGCCTGTGTGTGACCTCCCACTTACTATCACTGAGACTGCAATGAGTGTAGAAAAGTTATGTCATGTAACTTTTTTCTGTTCATATCCATCCATCTTCAAAATAGGCAACATAACCTTACATTTGGAAAGCTAGAAGCAGTCTAATGGCTGAGATGGTGCAATTTAATGTAAAACAATCTATTATGGTTGTTTTGGCTAGGAAATGTTACATGACAAAAATGTAGCATCAGCAGAGTTAACCATAGAAAAAACATACTGAGAAGTTATAATCTACCACACCGAATAATAAACATAGGTGAAAATTCCTACACAGCTGCGTTCTATGACCTCTTCTGCTTCACCATAGTGGCTGAAATAGAGTCCTGAGAGGGGCAGGCAGGTGGTCTCTGCTCTCAGAGCCAGCTGGCTCCTGTTGCAGGAGATGCGCTGCACAGAGCTGCCATGGAAGGTGCCATGGAAGCTGTGCCTCTACCAGAGCTATGCTGCATCACACAGATAATGTGCATGTACTTGGCTGGGTATGGAGTTGAATGGGAAGAGACACTTGACCTGCAGTACTAATTTAGATAAATTACTTATATTTCCTATAAAAAGAATAATAAAAACTTAAGAGGCCTACAGATGTAAAATACCATGCAAGAGCTAAACACATAGTTTAGCAAGAACTAAATACTTACTTCAGTTTCTCATTTGAAGTATGTATCAGATAGTAAAGATAACTAGAGTTATCAATTTAACTTTATTGCGTTATTGTTCTTTATCATGAATCTGCAACTACATACTTCCATTTCTGTAGAAATACCTGACTTTCTGCAGGGGGAAGAAAAGCTACTCTTACTCTTCTAATGTCTGCTTCTTCTGCTATAATACAATTTTTGTAGAAACAGCTGGGGGAAAATGATCTAGGCAACTATCCGTCCTGATTATTGTCTGTTATATTCATTGGTCATGAGTTTGTGGTCAAAAATAAATGATAAGTACAAAGCTTGTAGCATTCCTGAACTGTACTATTTGGAGTTGTGAATAAAATAAAATAAAAATAAGACCTAACCTAGTTTTAAATTCTACTAGAAGAGAAGCAGACATCTTCTAGTTTTAAAGGGGTTCAGAATAAACTGTAAACAAATACAGTCCCTCTCAAATGGGGATGCCTGAGGAAACATTGATTAACACTGGAAACGCTGGAAACTGCCATTGATATTTTTGGTAAAGCACTCATATTTCCTGAAATTACCACAAAATGAAGGCCATTCCTATACAGAATGGGAAAGAGAAATTGTGCTCACTTCTGACCATGTTCCAGTGTGGTTGTATACAAAGCTCTTCTGGCACAGCAGGTATGCAGCTGCTCCAGGAAAATGCTGTTCCTAAGCTAATGATCACTGCTAGGAAGTGATTGTAAATTGTTATAAGGGTGAGCTAAAAGTGTACTGCAGTCATTTACCATAGATCAGCTGATAAGCAGTAAAAGCAGTAACTCACTGAGCCCTGGTAATTCAGAAGCTTTCAGTCTTTATTGAGAAATGACTCCTTCAGACTGTAGCTTCTAAAAACAGTGTTCCCTGCCTTTCAGTTTTTAAATTTCATACCAAAAATCAAAAGTCCCCTCACTATTGCTTATTTCACACTAATTTACTTTTATTTTACAATTACATGTCCCATTTTTTGCTCTTATATCACACGTGTTCTATACAACAAAGGCTTACTAATACTCACCAAGTACTTAATTAATAATGTTTTTTAACTTCTAATGCCTTCTTGTTTACAATGGTCTATAAAAGTTTTCTCTCTACAAGCTGTCAGCCACACTGTTTTGCCGGCAGAATTTATCATATTCTTGATGTTGGCATGATTCATCTCGCTTTACTAGTCCTTTGACAGCTGTCTTCCTTTGCATTGCTCATGAGTTGCTCCTAGACCAATTCTTCATTTGACTTTGATATTTCAATACTCTAATGCCTTGTCATTCCAAAACATATGCTGGAGTAAACAAGTTATTCTATCCAATTTATCCATCTCTGTTTGCCTGAACCATCTTCAAACACAGTTTATTAAAACTGACGTGATTTACTACCTTATTGCTCTCTTAATTATGATATTAAACTGTCTCTCTACTAGCCTGATATAAAGCACCAGAAAGATTCACACAGCTACTTTGAAAGTCTTGGGAAATCAGGGGGTTTTAATTTTTATTGAAAACAGTCATAATTTTTTGCCAAGAAAGCAGGAAAAGAGATACAAATAATGCCTTATCATACACTAATTTGAAAAACAAAAAGGTTCATTTCCCCTAAAATTACTTTTCTAATGACATTCTAAAATAAGTTACTCTAAATGTGATTTAAAATAATTTTTATGGTCCCACTACTGTCTGGTTGGAACATTCAATGCTAACATTCTGCAGCCACAGGCCTTGACACTGGGCATGTTTGCAGACATGATGCAATGTTTTCATGAAGACCCTATCTGGGTTAACAAGGCTGTTTATTGCTAGGGTTAATGAGCCCAGGCAGAACTCTGAACTAGACTAGACTGCCAGAGAGCTCCAGCTTTGAAGTTCAGGCTGTTTGGGGTAAGTTTGTATGATTAGTATGTACCACATGGAGATACAAAGTGCTTCTCTTCACTGATACTACAACCTACCACTTCAGGAATCATATAAGTTAATTATATTATGGAGTTCATATAAAAACCTCTCACTTCTGATTTGTCTTTTCAGGAATGCAGTTAAATAGCTTCTGAGATAATGACTCAGATTATTACTTAATATTATTCAAAAAAATGCATTCAGTCCAGGTGGAGGGACAGTAAGTGTCTCCTGAAATATATTTATTTAGAACGAAATAAAATAGAAATGCAAATATGACTTTGAAATGATCATGTTTGTTACAAAGAAATAATAAAATAAATTCCTTTTTACTAATTTTTCTTAGATTTTGTATTTTCTCTTCAAGTATCCTTTGTAGTTATTAGGCAGAAAATTACTTACCCCAGAAAATAGAATTCATGGTATTTCATGAATTTCATGAATCTGCATGTCTATTGCAGATCTTTTATGAGTTTCATGAAAAAAAAAAAAACAACAATGCAGAAGAGGGTCAAAGGAAAATAATCAGTAAGTCCCAAGATGAACCCCTCTCTTTTGAGAAGCATTTAGATTGCATAGAATACTTCATACTTATTAGTCAGGAGGCTTATGGATTTTTTTTATTTCTTGTACTCAGTCTATTAAAATGCTTTTAATTTCTCACTTTATATTTTCCCCTGAAGGTAAGATTCACCATGAGTAAATTACTAGGAATTACTTGGTGCACATCAATAGGCCTTAATCCAGCAACTAGTTGAAGCAAGGTAGAACTATAACAGCAAAAAAAAAAAATTTGTGACAGGGAAACTGGAATTTATTTTATTGCCTTCTTACATGCTCTTTTGAAGGGACAGGTAAACCTATTGTGTACTTCCAAACATTTGGAAATCGGGTAGCAATGTAAACATGTTATACAAGCTGAACTGATGTGGCTCTGTGACTTCTGTTTCACTAGAAAGAGGAAGCCAAGCCATAAAACAATGGACTGACTGGGACAAAGGGGAAAATCCCAATTTCAAACAATAACAAGTCCTTTGTTACTGTTGACGCCTTCTTGATTGTTTTCTATGCTTTGATTTTTTGTTCTATGTTTTGATTTTCTTCTGCTGCATTGCAGAATGAATGAACAACTGAACAACAACTTCAACACCTCTTTGAGTGTGTTTGTAGAGTCACTAATGCTTTCTGAAATAGGTAATTCACAAGAGCTCTGGTGTTCAGTGATTAATATTGAAGGCAGGCAAACATCCTTAAAAGCAGTTTGATATTTAAAAGGATTTTAAAGCATTAAGTGACATAAATTTCAATTTATTTTCCATGGATGCAATTCAATTTTTTGAAAAGTCACATTGTAAAGTCACACAGAGGTGAACCTCCCAGTAGTGGTACTTAGCATAATACAGTATTTTCATTTTATTTTCTCTCCAAGGCATCTAAAGACCTTTTGATTTTTTTCTTCCATTTCAGTAGATTGTCCTTTTACTAACTGATCTAGTTGAAGTATAAATACCACAACTATGAAAACAAACAACACTGCTTCCCATAGATTCCAGTGCTAATACTACCCCTTTTCAAATTCACAGTATTTACTATATTATTTTTAAATTGTCAACAACTGTACAAAACCCAGCATATAATTCATACACATATAGGTATAATGGGAAAAATTATTTTAAGAGAAAATTTTCACCTTCGTGTATATTTCTATTGTGATTAAAACTGGTTATTTAGAGAAATAACAATAGGTGCAGTAAATCCAGCAAAGTATCCACACTTGCCTGTTCAAAAGTGTTCTTTTGAAATTCTTCAAATCCAAAAATATCTAGTACTCCAATTTCAAACACCTGGTCACTGGGGAAAAAAAAAAGATATTACAGATAGTAAGAATTCAAGCAAGTGAATACTACATCTGTTGTTTTTGACAGAAGTATTTCTGTTCTAGGGCAAAAGCAGGCTGTATTTCAAAAACAGAGATAAAATACACAAGCGGATTATGTACAGAACAGAATCAGAATTCTACTCACAACCCATTATACTGAATAGAAATAAAAAAGCAGGGTTCAAGATTGCTTTAGCAGCTGTGCTAAAAACTAAATTTGTAAGAGAAGGAAAAAAATCTTAACTTCCTAAAGTCCAGTTTCTAAGGATACAGGTACCATTTTCTGACCATTTTCTCCCAGGGAAGTTTCAAGAATGCCTGGTTGCACTCAGTTATCCTTTCCTGTTTATATTTCTTTGGCAGCCAGAATTGCTTCTACAGAATGTGCTGCAAGGGAAACCTGTTAAGCCCAAGTTGTCTCTGTGCCAGCATCAAGTAGAATTTCTGGGCTCAGGCTTCCCCAGAGGTTACATGCCCCAGGGGAAAGAACAGTCAGGGGTCAGGCCTGAAGAAGGCAGATGTTTCTTCTCTGTATAAATAAAAGAGTAGTTGTTGACATTACATCTAATTTGTTGTGTGTCACTGCATGCATTCAGGGAGGGGATTTTATTGTGGCCAGGTGGAAGTACTGGAAGGATCAGGGTAGAGCTGTCACCTGGGATTTGGACAGAAGAAATGGGAAAAGGACAGAGGTTACTATACTGTACTTGGGACTGGGTCATTGTAAGACTGATTTGAAGAGAAAACTAAATTCACTGCAGTGAGCAAAATTAACATTTTGGGATATTCTGTTGCCTACTTTGCATCAATAATATTGCACGCTGCTTGTTCTGAGTTCCTTCCATTTTTTTTCTCTCCATATTCCAAGTTTCCTCTCTGTCTAAATCTCTGTGCATATCAGGCTATAGTTGTAAAGGAGAAAAAGGTGAACCACTGTTGAAGTACATGAATATTGTTCCACTGCATTCATTGTAATCCCTACCATGTCATTAGATGAGGATCCAGCCCTCTAAATAAATTCCTATATAGCAAACAAACAAAGTAAAATCAGTTGAAAAAAATGCAGACTACAAAGCAAGCTGGGAAAAACAATCCTCAGGGGCAAGCAGAGCCTTTTTAAGAAATCATGCCCAAGAAGTTTGTCTTCATTTCAAAAGCACACTAGTTCAATGCACTACTGATTGTCACAGGACTAGCTGTGTGCGTAAATGTCAGACATAGGTTGTTACATAATAAATCTAGTCCAGAACGGCTTTGTTGGGCAGGGGAGGTTATCAGGAGGTCGATTAGCCTCCAAGGGAATTTCTACTAGAAAAAGCATAAAGCTATATCACCACCTCTATCTCTAGCAATGAATGCAATTTAAATTGGATTTTCAATGTAAGCCTTACTCACAACTGCTCCTGATTAGAGATGGGGGGGGGGTGTACATTCCTTTTCAGAACAAGTTTTCAACAAAATCTGTCCATTTATGGAAAGAAAAATTAAATGTTTAAAAACAAACTACCTTACAGAAATATTGAAAATCCAGAATTATTATGTTATTTAATTGAGTTTTGAAAAAAAAAAAGAGAAGCTTGAAATTACTGAACACTTGATAAGTTTCCCTTTCCTTTCCTTTCCTTTCCTTTCCTTTCCTTTCCTTTCCTTTCCTTTCCTTTCCTTTCCTTTCCTTTCCTTTCCTTTCCTTTCCTTTCCTTTCCTTTCCTTTCCTTTCCCCCATAAATAACCCTCTTTATAGGAAGGCAAAACATGAGCTGCTGTGTAACACTGTACAACAGCTGAAATATTGCATTATATTTCATATTTTTTAAGAACTACTTAGTACAGACAAAACAGCTTATCCCCTCTCTGTCTGATTCAATTAATATTTTGAGACTGGATTGTTTACATCCCAGTTGAGTCCATGACTGTTATTTTGTCAAATTAGTCTCTCTTACTTCCCCTCAAGGAATATATAACCATTTGCAATAGGAAAAGACCAATACAAACTGACTTAATGAATTATTAAAAGTCAGGCAAAACAGGAGCCTAGCTTCCAAAATTCTGGGTAAAAGCCTTAGCAGCCAGCTTACTGCCCACCTCAAATAACATTCCTTATCAAAACTGTGATATTTGTGACAAATACACTGGCTTGCAAATATACTGGAGAGGTATTTGTTGAGAAAAACATTTACTCTCGGTGTTTTTATGAACTCCTCTTGATAATTTTGGTCTAGTATTATTATTAGGAGATGCACACACCACATTAAAAGAGCTGGAGGTTTTACATAATTAATATCTTGCCTGCAGGGCAAGTATAACAGCACAAAGCTCTGTATCCTCTACAACATTCACATTTTACTATTACATTGTGCTATTTATGTGCAAAATCTCTACAGCCATGACAGTAATTTTTTGTATTGAATTACTGCTCAGATTTTGAAAACTAAATAACAACTGAAAACACAACATCCAAATTAAAGGCATTGCTTTATATGTGGTTGCAAATTACTTTTTTCTTTTAATCCTTCTTGTCTTTCTCTTTTTCATATCACTTTTCTCGCCAGAAGGAGGGTCCATATATGTTTTTATTGGCTAGTTGTCAATCATATTAATTCCAGCAAAATTACTTTCCTTAAATAATCATACCACAGATTCCCAAGGCAATATAAAGCAAGAACAATTCCATGTTAACAAATGAAAGGGCATGTCACCAGGGTCTAAAAGAACAAATATTAGAAAAAGGCACTTTTTATTCTGAAAGATTTCCTTATTTTCTTATGTTATGGTTACTAATCATCACTGACATTGATATATTTCTTCATTATGTTTCAGATATTTAATATTTACTATGTATAATTCAAATATCTATGGTTTTAATGGGGACTAAGGCTTTGATTTCAAGTTTTTAAAGATTTCCCAGAATAGAAAGTAGAGAAAAAAAAAGAATTTGCTGATGTTTGAAGAACTTTTTAATCTCTTGTACCAGCACACAGGAGTAAATACTTTTTAAAAAGCATGGATGTTCACTCTAAGTAGTTTTGGTTTTTGGATACATGAAACAGCATTTCAGGTTTCAATATTTTACAATGTCTCCAGCTTTGCCTTTTTTTCCTCAGAATATCTCTGTAAAGATATCCTTATACCCTAGAAATACCTTCTTGATCTTGTGCACTTAACAGTTGCATTATAAAAGGACTATATAAAAATTCCCAGCAACTCCTAAAAACAATTCACATACAGAAGATCTCCTGGCTGATAATCTACCACCTTGGCAGACACCTTGCATTCATCAAGTGATGTTCTCAAACCATTTGCCATTCCTGGCAAGGTGAACAGAACTCCCTTTGCAATACATCTGACCCAGCGCTTCAGACAAACCTACAGAATGTTACTTGTTCACTTTTATTCCATTGCAGATGGTTCTTAGCTCCAAAATCCATAGGGTCCATTCCTTTTGTTATTTTTTGCAATCTGCCAGCATAAAGCAGTGAGATGAATCTGTTGTAGGAGGGTGATCTAATGTGCCCTTTCATCTGTCCAAGATACAACAGCTCTTGCTCTTCTTCCAACTTCTGCTAGTAATGAGGAAGGCTTATGTCTGATCTGGATAAACTGGAAGTGATACTGGTTAATGAGGAAATATTTCTCTGATTAGATGAAGTATATAGCTTAGCCTTCAAATGAGGTCCTTCAGAATCCTAATTAAGAAGCCCTCAGTTTTCCCAGGGGAACAGATTAAACCTGTTGTCAAAAATACAGTTCTTGAAGGGAATACGCTGAATACTTCCAGTTGGATATGTTATTCTTCATCTCAAACAATTACTAAAGAAAATTAGTTAATGCAACTTTTGAGGGAGATTTTACAGTAGTCTGAGATTTTGCTGAGATTTTGTTTCATTGCCATGTCTCTCAGGTATCCTGCTCAACTGCAATTTTCCTTTTAATATTACATTAGTCAGGTGTGAGTAGTGCATATAAAGATGGTGGCTGGACACATCAGAAATAAATACTGGCTCCATATCTGAAAAACATTTTTTGAGTGGCATGACTATTATGGCAGGAAAGTGTCCCTGAGTTACTTGCAAATAGACTCAAGATCTATAGCTCTTTTATTAGAAGCACACTCTTCCTCAGCTCTTTAAAGTAAAATTTGTTCTGTACTTTAAAAAATTGCATTGTCTTGTTAAATGAAACACTAGAAATTATCCAGAATAAAGAGGATTTCAAATTATGATATTATGCACCATATTATACTAGATGTTTTGTACTGATTTTCTGTTTTAAAGATTTCCCTACCTCCACACATAGAAACAATCCTCATTATGTTGTGGGTTCAGGTTCTGAGTAGGAAGTTCCTTTCTTTCCTTCCTGCACCCCCTTCTACTGAGTTCAATAATAGATAAATGCTTTAGGGGGGTTTTTTCCTGACTTTTTTCTGAAGCTGTGAAGAGTTCTATTCCAGAATATCTTGTTCCATAAATCACATACTATACTAAGAATTTTTAAAATGAGACATCTGAGATCCTTCCTTTGCCCAAAAAGTGTTCCTACTGCTACTCTTTGGCACTATTTGAATTTTGATGGGTATGAGTATACAGTCAGAATATAAAAGCTTTCATAAACTACCACTTGAGAAACATTCTGTATGCTCTGTGTGCAGCAGAAATCTATGGTTGACCTGGTGATACAGGCAGAAAGCATTACTGAATACCAGCTTTCTTTGTCTGTAATGCTGCCACATAAGAATCTCAGACTGGATCAGGGTGGAAGTGACCACAGTGGGTCATCTAAACCAACCTTCCTGCTCAAGCAGGGCCATCCCAGAGCACATGGCACAGAACTGCATTCAGGTGGTTTTTGAATGTCTTCAGTGAAGATTCCATAGCCTCTCTGGACAGCCTGTTCCAGAGCATGGTCACCCACACAGTAAAAAAGTTTTCTTTTTTCAGGTGGAACATGTGTTTTTGCTTGTTGCCTCTTGTAATTGCTCAGCACCACTGAGCAGAGCCTGGCTCCACCCTCTTGATGCCATCCCTTCAGATTTTTATAGACTGAGATGAGGTTCCCCTCTCAGTTGTCTCTTCCCAAGACTAAACAGGCCCAACTCTCTCAGATTTTCCTCATAAGAGAGATGCTACAGTCCTGCATTCAGGTGGTTTTTGAATGTCTTCAGTGAAGATTCCATAGCCTCTCTGGACAGCCTGTTCCAGAGCATGGTCACCCACACAGTAAAAAAGTAGTTTCTTTTTTCAGGTGGAACATGTGCTTTTGCTTGTTGCCTCTTGTAATTGCTCAGCACCACTGAGCAGAGCCTGGCTCCACCCTCTTGATGCCATCCCTTCAGATTTTTATAGACTGAGATGAGGTTCCCCTCTCAGTTGTCTCTTCCCAAGACTAAACAGGCCCAACTCTCTCAGATTTTCCTCATAAGAGAGATGCTACAGTCTCTAAATCATCTCTGTAGCCCTCTACTAGACCTGCTCCAGGAGGTCCGTGTCTCTCTTGTCCCAGAGAGCCCAGAACTGGACACAGCACTCCAGATGTGGCCTCACCAGGGCCAGAGGAGCAGGATCACCTCCCTTGACCTGCTGGCAATGCTCCTCCTAATGCATCCCAGGACACCATCAGCCCACCTGGCCACAAGGACACACTGCTGGCTCATGGACAGTTTGTTGTCCATCAGGACCCCCAGGTCCTTCTCCACAGAGCTGCTTTCCAGCAGGTCAGCCCCCACCCTGAACTGGTGCAGGGGATTGTTCTTCCCCAGGTACCTCTGCCTTTGCTGAATTCCAGGCAGTCAGTCCTTCCCTGCCCATCTCTCGGCCCTGTCAAGGCCCTTCTGAAGGGCTGTGCAACACTCTGGGGTATTGGCCACTCCTCAGAGCCTTGTGTCCTCAGGGAACCTGCTGAGGAGGCATGTATCCCAACATCCAGGCCATGTGTGAATAAGGGAAACAATGCTGGGCCCAGTAAGGGAACCTGAGGGTGACTGCTAGTGAGAGGCCTCCAGCTAGACCCAGGCCCTCTGGGACCTGCTGCTCAGCCAGGCTTATCTACAAAATATTTATCAGCTTTTTATCAGGTTTTATCTACAAGTAGATAAACTAGCTGGTAAAACAACATGCTTTCAACTGACTACCAGGCAGGGAACACAGTATCAAGATTTTCTCAGGCACTTATACCTATTTAGCTTGTTTTCCATGAGAAATGAAAAACAGTATTTCACAAGAATTCATAGACATTCTTAAATCTCCATAAAGAAAAAGCCCTCTTGCAGAATGAGTCAGGAATTGTAGAACATTACCTTAAGTTATTTCATTACTCATTTAGACCACCAGATCCAACTTAGCCAACGTGCAATCAATTACATCAAAATGCCACATTAAGGCAACCATCAATCTACAAAACTGAAAATCAACATACTTATCTGAATGGAAGTAAAACAGAGTAAACTCTGCAGAGTTAAGAGTCTCAGGAAGAAATTCACCAAGACTATTTTGATAAAAATGAAATCTGTAGAATAGGAAATCATTATATAAATGAGTGAAGATAAGTATCAATAATTAAAAAAACATAATCATAAGCACCTGTGAGAAATGTTAATAGCTTTTTTCTAATCCCACTCTAGGGCCCAATTATGGCAAAATAATTTCTCCACAGTTGATTTTTTAAAAATATTATTAGAATTAATAAAGTAACAAATTTCAGATCTTGCAACCAGTCTAAACTAGCATGTAGGGTTATAATTTAGTTAAAAGTAGACAAAATTATAAGTTTTTATGGAAGCGAACAATATTTCTAACGGTTTATCATCTCAATACCATCATTAAAATTCTTGCTTTATACTTAGGTTATAGTATTCCAAAGTTAATTAATTGCCTGGATTCTGTAAACATTTTTTATTCTCTGTACTTCATACCTTTAGAACTTGGTCTTTGCAGCTTTTCACAGAATTATATCCCCTTTGCTTAGATCTAATGATATTCATTCCTTTTATTTTGCCTGAAACCTGTCACAAGCTTTTTCTAAGTAAATATAAATCAACATTAAAGACCAAAATCAAGTATTTCCACAATAAAAGTTAAACATGGATAATCAATTTCTTCAAAAATGACAAGAAGATATGCTTCCTTTAGAGTTACTAAGCCAAGAAATCTAATTTTATTGCTTCATAAATTCTCACTCAAGTGTGATAGAAGTACGGCTAAGCTGCCTCACAACAGAGCAAGAGAGTTAGAAACCTTATTCCAGGTTTCTGATGAAGGCTTCATCCCATCTGATAAGTAGTAATTCTTTCAGGGGAATTAAGTGTGGCACGGAATGTATCAGACTTATGTAGTCCCATAAGGTAATGTTTCTGGTGGATCTTCCAGCAGAGGTTATTAAAACTGCACCAAACTGGAGATACAATGCTGCTAACTGATAGTTACTCAGATGTATTTGAAGTAAATCTGACCCACTAATCACAAATTTATTGCAGCAATCCAACTTGCATCTTGAACTCTTCTATGCCTTGCTTTACTCCTCCAGTTCAAATAATATGATTAGGCTGGACCGAAAAAAAAGCTATATGTGGGCTACTCCAACTGAGGTTGAAATACCAGTGAAGGATGATCAACGTTATTTCCACTTAAAATAAGCTACTTAGCTTCATGTTTGGAAAGGGAATGAAGCTGGTTTTGGCCTGATAAAACTTAGTACATCTTGTCAGTACTGCCAATTAATCCTGAGCTGGTTAGCTTTCTATAACTAGCTTAAATGAAGAACTGCCCCTTTTCTAACATAGGTATAATATGTAGCCAGAGGAAACTATTGCAAATTCCTCATTTCTGATACATCAGACAGCTGACCTGTTTTAGCTAGGACTTACAACCTCACTCAAGTTTTCAAGTTACCTCACAGACAGAAATAGTTTAACTGAGAAATATTTTCACAAGGTAGAAGTCACCTATTCTACCTAGTGATTACACTAAAAAGAGACTACACGATAGACAATATAAAAACAACTATGACTTCCATTATTTGAAGATTCTATGGTAAGTAAAAATTATAGGTTTATATTAACAACAGAAATACACAATACCCTATTCTGAAAGAATGTAAGATATCAAATTGTAAAGTTTCACACTGAAAAATTATTTTAAATAATTTCAAATAATTTTTAATATATCAATTCTAAATTTCTTTCTCAACAATCACTATAAAAAAAGGTCACTGTAATTAGAAATGCCTGAGCTGGATTGTTGTCTGTCACAGACATGCACTGAGCTAAGCCTCTGTTCCATAAATCCCAGGAATGAATGAGGAAGAATTGTGACCTCATACTACTGCCCTTCCTTATTATATACAGAGTATGTCAACCTAGGCCATGGATTGGAAAATTGCTCTAGCTTAGTGTCACAAAGAGACACGTAAAATCATTCCATGTCACTTCTGTTTGCCTTCAACAGGAAGTGAGACACTGTGGTGGTGTATATATAATGACAGACAGATTTTAGGTGCAGAAAGCTGAGTTACTCAGGCATGGCACCTTTTTCTCTTAGCTACAGACATAGAATAGAAGAGATTTGTCACTTACTGGTCTATCAATAGGAATAAAAATAAGATTGTGAAGTGCTCAAGCTCTAAAAGAGGGCATCTCACAAACACTTGTCCTATGCAGCCACAGAGATAGGATATAAAGAAAACATAAAAGTTCCACATCTGTCATTAGTGGATTACCATTTACCAATAATTCGAAGTCACTTGTATTTCATGTTCATAAGAAAGCTCAGCTGAGAATATGAGCTGTTGAACTTTGATTAAGTCACATGTATATGATCATCTAAGTAGTTCTACTGCCTTAGTTTGTTACTTTGGTTCTACTGAGATTTCTTTTTTTTTTTTGTTCCTTTAATTTGTTTCTTGACTGCTTCACTGATGCACATTAATTAGCATGCATTTTTCCAAGATACCATGCTGGATAGCAACAGCATCAGATGTAGAAGATGCCAACCTAGAGAACATTTTTAGAACATTTAAATCAGTTAAGTTAAAACATTCATTTGAAGGCCTTTGAATAAAATTCTGGTTTTAATGCCCTGTGCTAAGGTCACTGTTTTGGCAAGAAAGAACAAATGTGTTCTGAATTTAAAAAGCACCAAGCAGCATTTTCCATGTTGAAAGACTTCTGTATTGTCAAGTCTTAAAAGCCTATTAATTGTAACCAGCAATCTAGATTACTGCACGAAGTACCATGGCCCCCTACATAAGAAAATAAATACACAAATACGTTAATATAGAAACAACTAGAAGGCATGGCCAGTGCTTTAAAGATCCAAGCACCACTGTCATGGTATTATAAAATTCTTTACAACTTTTCCAGTGTGCACTGAATTCCACCATTTAATGGAATCAGGTTTCTTTCACTGTTCTGAATTTGAACAGATAATGGAATACCTAATAGTTTCCAATGGCACTCCTACCTGCCACTGTCATCTTGATTTTGAAGGTAGCAGTTGATTTTGTTGACTAGAAAGCTAAATAAACGACCATATAGAGATTTTGCCAAGAGATCCCGGTAAAAATCTGCAATCTCAATAGTGTGCCTCCGAACAATCGTGTCTCCTGAGAGAGAAAGCAGAAAATGGAGATGAAAGTGCGCTGTAAACTTTGCCTTAAGTAATTTTAGTTACAGTAAATTTAGCTACACTTACATCTCCTTTGCCAAACATTTACATGGTGTTAGCTTTTTTTTTCTGAAGGCTCCAGTGCAAGATGAGAAGACTGTCAACACTCAAAAGATCTTAAGTTTTGAAATACATGCCTTTATACTTTGTTCAAAAGAAACATGTATGAGTACTACACAGAACTAATACTTTACTGAAAATATTTTTTTCAGATTTCTTTCCCAAGACACTCCTATTGATTACAGTTCTTACTAATATTCTCTATTAATATATAATCTGTTATCCTGACACACTTTTGTAATATTATTCCAGTTAGGAGTCTATCAGCATCACAGCATGAAACTGCTGTGTTCCAAATTACGAAGGGATTCTAATTTGGTGGCCCAGTCTGATTTACTGTATGGCAGATAAGCCCACATATTTCTCAGGGGGAATATTTACAGGACCATACAAGAAATAAGAAACAAAAATCGACAGCTTTTAAATTTTTTAAATCAGAAGGCTCAAAACACCACCAGGTCTGATCTATAAGAATGTAAGCTTAGAAAAGATTACCTTTAAAATACTGAACATCAGTTGTTAGGGCTGAAGCAAGCTCATCTGGTGAAACCTGCAGCATCCCCGCCACTGAAAGGAGAAGAAATTTAAAGAAATGAATTTATGCTATACTGCATGTTTAATTTTTTACAACAGATTTTCTTCTGTAGATTTCTTTTTCAATAGTGAAAGAATCCAAACATTAAAGAAAAGGGTGCTGTCACGAGAGTAATCAAAATTAATGAACACTGATTATAATCAGTACTTTATGAAGTTTGAATGTATCCATATATTATATTACAGCTTTCTTTCCCCTTCAAAGAGTACTCAGGACTTTCCCCAGGGTTTGGCAGACTTTCTGTGGTATTAGAGTGAAGGTATGCAACTTATTGACATTCTGTATCCATAAGCCACTTGGAGATTTGTTAGTGACCAGGAGGGCAAACTTCAAAGCACAGAAACAAGAGACCCTTTTAAGACATAGATTTCGAATGTAAGAAATCCACTTCAAGGCAAGTTGTTCAGCTGTTGACAAGCAGTGCAAAAGCATTTCAAAACAAGAGTGTGCAAAGTGCACTGTACAATTTCTTTTGGCAAACGATAGCATTAAATATGACATTTATTTAGCTATTGATTTGCAAAACTGGCATTTTATTTCACCCCATAAAAATCTGTAATTTATAAAACACCCAAGTCAATTGGATACTGCCTTCCCACAGTAACTGATGAATTTTCAGAAGTAATTTTTTTTTGTCTCTCTGGAGTTGTGTTTCCATCTGTAGGTGGAACAGCACAACTTCCCTGCTGTGGGACCGAGCAGGCGACGCTCCAAGGCCATATCCCACTGACCTTGTTCCAGTAGCTGCAGGTCTGACACGAACGCTGTCTCAGCATCCGTCAGAGCCGTAAAGCCAATGTCTCCGAGGTGCACAATTGCTGAGAGGATCACAAACAGGTTCTCCACCTCCTGCACACAGTTTTTTTCAAAATTAAAGAAAAGATCTGTTGGACGCACCAGTGAAAGGCAATGCTTTATTAAAACACAAATTCTGTTAGTTTGTATCATCAGCATTTGATAAGCTGAACAACATTCACATGTGAATTATTAACAGCAAAATTGAAATCAAACTGGAACCTAGCTAGGACATGAACTAAAAAAATTACTTTTTATTTCCTTTGTTCTAATGTAAGTCACATTAACAGCTAGCTTAAGAAAGCTTTTCTGAATGTGACAAAAATACTGAAATATCTTTAATGGATGCATTGTTTCTGCAAGAAATAAAATGTATCTTGTCCATAGAGAATTTCCATTGAGACAATTCCTCTATCTGGGAATAGCAAGAGGTTTTTTCCCTCAGTCAACTGAATTCACAAACAAAGTGTCTAGCTCTATAGGTTCCTGGAATTAAAAGCTGTAATTAAGGTCTGAAAGAAACAAAATCAACTTTTCTTACCCTCACACTTTCCCTCCAGGATTGCATACTCTTCCGTGATGTCTCAGATTGTGAAGCAGTTGTCTTTAGGGGCAGATTTTTCCTAGCCTCATTTTTATCAGAGCAAGAAGAATACTAACTTTCTTCAGTTGTTTTGATAGGTTAATAATATTTAAAATATTTTTAAATTCAAGGGAAAATATGATCCATGGAATATGAATCTTAAATCCTAAAATATGGAAAGCATTGTGTGTTTTTGGAAGTTTGTTTTTTTTTAAGGCCAGTTATAGAACAATGGTGCTTCCTAAAATGGTAAAACAGGAATCCTGATATCCACTATAACATTATATGGCATTATGTACAGCAAAGTTAATTGATAATTCTTGAAATATTTTTGAAAAAATAGCATTCAGAACCTGATTCTGTTGAAATCACAGAAGTGACAAAAATTTTACTTACCAGAATTTGCAGACTAAGATTAAAATACACTACTAATGAAATACTTAGCTAATACATGCTCTTTTTTCTCAAGTTTTCTTCTTCTTTTCTGCATGTTCCTTTCCCTGAGAAATATGCTGATCATCAAAGGGCATTAGAAAACTTACAGTCTTTCTGGGATAGCCTATAGCACCTCCAGTGCTGTTTAAGCAAGTTTGCCTCTCTAAACTACACTTTAAGACAAAAACATTAATCTCCTAGTGTATGAGAGAGATGTCAATAGGGCAACAGTGTATTTTAGTATTACACAGTACCAAAGCTGAAGATTACAAAAAATCCAGTATATAGAGAGACTCTTAAAACAGAAGTTGTTATGCTAATATAGCACTCAAACTATGGTGCTTCTTGGGATGGTGTCCCAGGCAAGATGAAATGGCACACTAGCACTGCACACTCCTTGTAGGTTAACTCATTCAGAACTGGTTTGGGGATCACTCTGCAGCACCAAATGGCAGTGGGCTGAGATAGCTTTCGATTCTGGTGGTTCTGGTAAAGTCTCAAGTATATTTCACATTCCAGATTCTCAAAAACTTTTTTGTTGTGTAAGATGCATGTTCCCACACCTTTAAAACAGTAATTGTTTTTTGCAAACATTAACATACTTTGGGAGATGTCATTAATAACTGCTAAGGAATTTTTATGTAGTTCTTCAAAAAGGATTACCTACTCTATCATTAAATGTGGCTAGGTAGTCAAGGAATGATACATACAGGCCTTCTCCATGTACCTCAGAAGTAATGGGCAGAAATTTTAGGAATGTGTTTTATCTACACATTGTCCTCTAACATTCGATACAGAAGATCAGCCTGCAGTACTTGAGAGTTTCACAGATTTCTGGCCCCCTAAATATTATTCTAATGCTGCCTGAACACAGACCAGCCTTCAAGCTGTTGACACTTTTCTGAGAGGTCACTTGTTTTCAAGAATTCTGAGTGAAATGAAGTACTGGACTCAAAAGAAAACTGTATATGAAGCCTTCTCAGACAGTCAATGCAGGCTTATAAATCATGATTCATTTAGTATTCAGTTATTTACTTATTGGCTGAACGCCTTCCTCAATAGAACAGAAATATTAATGAAAGAGCAAGGGAGATCTACGAAACTATGAACACTGGGATAAATCCAGAAGTGTCCAAACTTTCTGTTACTGAAATTTACTAGAGCCTGAGTCACTAAGAGTAAGGAATAATATTGTGAAATATAGCAAATTTGTTAAATTTTGTACATGGCCTCATGAACATTAGTGAAAATAAACCGTACTCTCCATTACATTGAAAGGTGACATTTTTTACTGCCTTAACTAGGGAATGCCAAACAGCTCCATGATGTACCACTACCTCCACAGAAGTCTATCTCCCACCTAAATAACAGCTTCAGCAGATTCACAGATTTTTTTGCTGATACCTCTTGATCCGTTTTTATTACAAGTGCTCCTCATCTGTCATTTTTGATGATTTTTAAACTTAAGAGTTACATTAACTTTTTGTCCCTTTTTTTCTAATGATATGGTGCTGGGGTAAGTTCTTACCTCCTAAAACTACTGCTGCTTTCACATTTCTCTTGCAGAAATGTTCCAGCTACAGTATGCTAGATATATACACATGTAAGAAAAACGGGGAGTTTGCTAAGCATTGTAGTACCCTGATGGGATACACAGTTTATATGAGTTCTTATATTCATCCTTCTATTTCTTCTGATTTCTGTCACACCTCTGTCCTCCAGAACCTCTTCTTGATTAATTTTCAAAATTATCTTCTTCATTAGTTTCATAGGATTGAAGACAAACAGCAGGCCTACCTTCTTGTTGCTTTTGGGAAATTAAGTCAGCTCTTTCAAGTAACCTGGCTCTGATTTTCCTTGCCTAAATAGGTATTTACTTATTTTCAGGTGCTGTTAGCATACGTGTTTCACAAAATTAAAAAGGATGGGGAGATAATCAGGAAGAGGAAAAAATTTCCAAGGCTTTTATGAGGTGTCATTTGGGATTTGATTGCTTCTTTTTATCTATGTAATTTAATTGTTCAGAGTATTATACCTTGAAGCTGTTTTGTGAATCTTTAAGAATGAAAAAGATTTACATTGTTTGTTCTGTGTCTAATTAAAGTGATTACAGTAATTTCCCTGGAGTGAACTAGTGCTGTATTTGTTTCAAGGTCTTAACTAACAGGGTAAGAAAAAAAAAAAAAGACAGAAAGGCGCCTCTTTTCCACACAAAAGGTTATCAGTGAGAGTTACTTATGGTCTGCTTTCAGCTAATATGATTATTTTAGCCACAAATAACATAAGCTCATGTAACTTACCAGGCTATTGAATCCCAGAGCACCTAGAGCTTGTTTTAGTATGGTTAATTTCTCCCTGTTTTGAGGGTTAGCTGCTAACATCATCTCTTCTGATACAGTCTGGCTTAGATACCTGCACAGAGGAAAAACAGCATATCTGGTATTTACAAGACTGGTGCATGATCAAACTTTTGAAGTTAAAGCTCAGCTTTACATTTGTAACCAGAGTTTTATTGCAGATTTTTCTCAGCCTTTGGATCGAGCAGTACCAGTGACAGAATGTTCTGTATTTCTTTCTTAATCTTTTGCTTAAGATTCCCTCCAACCCCAACTTTAGCCCTACATGAAAGCTGAAAGTTCAAACTGGATTTATACCACTGCCAGTTTTGCTAGTCTTGCACTGCCAGAGATTCCCCTTCAGAAGGCAGATTTGAGGAGAACCTCTGGTAAGTCTGATTGCTTTAAATTCCCCTCTTGCTGACAAGGGAATAGGTCAGCCTTTAACTGCCACAATGATCATTCTTTCCTCCAGAAGCTGAATGAACTCAACATCTCTCAAAATGAAGCAGTAACCAAGTACACAGAGTAGAAAGTGTACAGCCCTTAAGCTGTACTGCTTTGCACACTCCAAAGCAATAGGAAATTTTAAGTACCTTCCCCAAAACAATGATTTGCAGAGAGAGACACCTAGTGCAGCAACTAATTCAGGCAAGAAAAAAACAGAAGCAACACAAAGAGTAATAACACAAAACAGATTAAATACAAACTGTAGCAAAACAGATTATTGAAAAGTCCAGCAATCTAGCCTTTATAACAATTTATTTTAGCCCTCTTGAAGTAAGTCTGTATTTTTAAAAGTATTCAGGTATCTTCATAGAGCTGGAATCACTAAGAATGAGGTATCTGAATGTCTTACAGGATATAACTTCTAATTACATAATGCTGAGAATGTAAGATATTGTCTTTTATTGTTTTCATTAAATTATCATAATCATTAAAATACACATTCATCACACAATCTGCAATCTTCACAAGTGTCACTAAAATAAAAAAAGTAACTCTCCACACCTTCTGTCCAAATAACATCATCACTACACTAACAAAGGTGGACAATTTACACACATTCCAGCCCCTACCCTTCACCACAATTACAACAAAAATTCTCCACAAATATTTTGCTCTCTGTTGATGTTCAGTCCATGATCTGTCACTTAAATATTTGAAACAATACTGGTTTATTTTTGAAAATTTTTGTTTACAGTCATGTTCTCATACCAATATAGAGGAGACATAGTTTCAAAATAAATGCCTATTACCACAGAAGGTCTGTGGTAACAGACCTAGGCAACACTCTATTTGGGGTGGCACTTATAAGAGTGCCCTTTTGCATCTATGTGTGTAGGAAGAATTATTTAGTATTTGCACTTTTCTAACAGATAAAGAGGTTTAAATAGTACTCACAATGAAACATAAAGTGCATTTTTAGTGAATCCATACCAGATTTACCAGTGTGGATTCCCAACAGGCGGGCAGAAGAAGAATCATGGAGTTAAAAATGTGTGCCTGGGTGTGTAAGTAGCTTTTGCACCCACAGGAGGACTAACTCAGCAAATTTCTCAAGTACAAACAAGCCTCTCACATCAGTGGATAAAGCTGGTGGTTAACAAACCATTGAGAACATGGGTCTGTGAGCATCACTGCCAGAGCTCAGCACTGGTTCCTTGAGGTTACTAAAACATTAATTTTGTCAGACTGAGGTAGGTACAAATGATAGCACAGCTGTCAAATCAGCTAGAGCAGATGATACAAAATATAGCCAGCTTTACTTTTTTTTTCCTGGGGTTTTTTACACTGCCTGTAGGTTCAAAAGGAGCCTAGAATACATCTAACACTGAATCTGGCATAGAACCTACTGGTGTAAAGGTTAATCCATCAGAAAATTTTCCACTCTTCTGAACTGCTGCATGAGCTTATGCCAGTAACATGTTATGCATCATGAGTTGGTGGCACTTTTGATCCATAATTAGGAGATTTACAGCAGCAGCCACTCTGCTGTCAAAATATTCTATTGTTGAAAGCTGTAGGAGTTGGAAGCATATGGCCATTTCTGCAAAAAAAGCCTCCTCCTCAATGGTTTTCTCCCTAAATAACTCTTTGTCTCTCTTTGTACTGAGCAGGGAGCAGTCTTTCCTGTTCTGTGAAGAGAATACGCCACACTTCTCCTTTTTAAGCAACCCCATTTAACCAGCACTTTTTTAGCACAGCTGAAGTGCTAGTGAGTACCAGTGTTGCAAAAAGCTGTGTGAGCACTACCTACACCTCTGAAAGCAGGTTGCAGGACAGCAAAGTGCTGCAGACTCTCACTCTCTGAGAGGAAAGAGCTGAGCTGCAGCATGAAATGACACGTGCCAGTTCTTGCCTTCAGCACAGCACTTGCTGATACAGCAGGGGGCAAAATGGGTACCTGCCAAACCAGGTGCCTGTGGCTCTAACAAACCATCCATAAACTGCAGCATCTGCTGGGACTTGCCTGTTGGAAGAGAATCTGACTTTTCCAGCTATACACATCCTGAAGACTTAATCAGCAGATGTGCTGGTGCTCTTGGAAAGGGATGCAGCTAGACATTTTCTAAGATGCACTTCAATTTAGTTTCCCCAGTCTAAAAGCAATTAAATTATTTTACAACATTTCATGAGGCTCACTCGTTTTCCAAACTGTTTAAGGCCTAATAAAATATAAAACATTGCTTTGAAGATCTGCACATTTGACTGTTAAATGTTTATAATATAGACTATACTTATATTAAGGATGGATTAATTGTATAGAGTACTTGGAACTGCTGACAGCTATCATGCAACCCCCACAAAATGTAGGAAACGTAGAGTGTAACATAATATATTCTAGCCATACAAGGAAACATATTTTCTTAATTATTCAGTTTATTCTGCTCAGAAACACAGTATCATTTCAATAGATTGTTATTTTTCCTTTAAAACTGTTCCCTGGAAGCTCATTCATTCCACCTTAAACAGGCTTGAGACACTCTTTGTGTCACCTACCACTGTCACCTATTAATGTTTAAGAACTAGAGTCCAGAATAAATCTTAAATTGTCCCCTCTCCTACAAAATTAAGGAAAGAGGAAAGAGTTGTGTCACAGTGCAAAAGTCCTAATAATAATAAACATTCCTTGGTTGAAGATGTATCACTTTTCCATAAAATATAAGTATTTTTTCCAGGATGTGTGTGTTTCCTCATATTTATAGTGCATTTTTATCTTTTGACCTTCCAGTGGCCAGGGCAGAATGGCATTGCTGGTGATGAAGAGGAACTAAACTGCTTAAAATTTATATTTTGAAGCTACCATGGATATTTCAGTTACTATTTTTACTTAGATTTTTGCTGTTGTGAACTACACCCATGAAAACCTACCATGTTATTAGAGTGTGTGCAACGTTTCTCTAAGTTTCCAACAAAATAGTCTGTGTTCAAATGTAAACCAGATCTGGTTACTCCTGTGTTCTTTGTTGCTGATAATTTTAGTAGAAGAGCTCTTACTGCTGTACAATCCAGAGCTGATGTTCTATAAAGCTGATGCACATAGGCTAATGCACCAGTTTCATGCTTCGTTCAGTTTCACTAGCCTTACTGGCATATCTCTGTGAGCAAATTCATTCTGCAAATGCACATTCACATTAGTTCACTGTAGCTTTAAAAAAAGATTCCCAGATTTTGGAAGAAGTTGAGCCTCTTAACTGAAGGTAACTACTCAGACAAATGATATTTATATCTCTCACAAAAGAGACAAACCAAAGAGTTTATGCAGCTCTCGTAATTAACCCCTTTCTGCTGACTGTGTAACTATTAGTTAAAATGCTACCCCACACTGACATTTGCATCAGAGTAGTACTTTTAACAGACAGTTTATGAACACACAAAAAATTTTTAAAAACATGGTCAATGATTTTTATTTCAAAAAAGAACAAGCCCACTGATTCACAAAACTTATTTTCTTAAAGAAGATAAACTAGTTGAATTGTATAATCACTTCCAGTAAAGCACAATGCTACATTAGACAGACAATTTCTTGAGAAAAGTGAAGGACTAACAGTTTTTCTTTCTGATTTTTTTTCTATCAGTACTAATTTGCAGCACTGTAGCAATCTCATCTATTCTAGTTTCTAAAAGAAAAAAAAAACTGTTTAGAAGAAAGAGTCAATGGTGGTAATTTTTAGTATATTACTTGTCAGAATATACAGTTTTTGAACCTTCATTAGAACGACAACATTCAAATTTTCAGGTAGGGGTGTGACTAGTACAACCAGGAATATAAAAAAGTACTTAGTATGATATTCAATTCTTAAACATTAACCACCCATATAGTTCCATAATTACCTTACCTGTTTACCTTATCATTCTCATTATAATTGATACACATCATCACAATTATTTGACTTACATATTTGGCACACTGATCTCAAATATGAAGAAGAAATATGTATGTCAGCTTACCTGAACAATACTGAACTTCTGTGACATAAGTATGTTTCAAAATTTCCTGCATAAACCCACCAGTTAAAACTTTGTTCAAGTAATTAATCCTCTGCTTAGATATTGAGCAAATAATGAGATTAAAGCTACATCTACCTAAGACAAGCACAGATCGAAAAGAAGTTTTGACTATCAGTTTGCCACTGATGGAAACTCAGCAAAATAATACCTAATTTACATTAAATTTTTTTAACAGTAATCCAAGAGCATTTAGTATCAAAGTGATCTGCCTCATTCAATGTAAACAATTCATTAATTTCTGTTTATTTTTAGAACTGCTACATTTATTTAAAATTAGTGAAAAGACAAAAATAAACAAGTTTTAAATCAGATAATAAACCTTGATATTTCACTAACAGGGTAAGTAAAACATTACCAAAGCACTAGCCTAACCACTTTGCATTTGTAGAATCTGACACCTGAAATGTTCCAGTACTCTGTGAGAGCAGCCATTTTATGCCATGCACCTCTACACACATTGCTCTGTAGGATACAGAAATATCTGCTTCATTGCAGGGGTTCAAGTCATAACTGGCAGGGAAACTGAAAGAGATGAGTAGGTTGCAACCAGTTCATCAGAAATTCCCTTTTGACTGGACAATTCCAATTGTGTTTCAATTAAAGATGAAGATGAATCATGGATTTGCCAGATGGACACTTCTTTTATGAGGGCATTCCTGAACTAAATACATCTTTTCATGAATAATTAAACAAACTCTTGGTAGGATTATATTGTTAAGTGGTTCTAAGTCAGTGCAAAATTTTAGGATAAAACCCTACGATTTAAAAAAGGGAGGTGGGGATGATTTTAAGCTAGCATCTAGCTGCTCCCACTTGGCTCCTTTCCTGATGGAGAATGAGAGTTTTCACATCTCCACCATGTTTTACAGCTTTCTGGGCTATAGCAGGTTTGACATAAGGGTAACAATACAAAATCAGTACAAAAAAATCTTGAAACTTTATTGTAGTTGATAGTGAAGTAAATGCTGCTTGTAGTAATAAGGATTTCTGCAACCACAGTCAAGATCTTCAGTAAAAAACCCTCAGATTACAGGCAAAAATCTTCATTTCCTGATTGCTTATACTCAGAACAATCTGTGCTCAGATTAGAAACAGAGGACACATCTTTAATACCAAAAAAAACTCCAAAAAACAACCAACCAGAACCACACAGAAAAGCAGGGGGCTGAATAAGGGGATCCCACTTTAGTGGTCACAAAAAGTGACAGAGATTAGATGAAAGCATGTTTTGTCCAGGAATTAGGCCAAACAGAAATGACAACTAAAATGATACAATTCAACAGCAAACAATTATAGAATAAGACAAAGGGATAACTTGAATGTACAAATTCAAGGCAAGTAAGGCTGATTAGGCAGTGGATTATCAGAACTAATCTAGTATAAACTAAATGAGAGTCAAGTGTGCCTTGATAATACAAAAAAAATTAATCATCATCTATAATACCCTTATTTGCATAGGCTAACATAGGAGCCATAAAATATTTAGCATGGTGAAAGCTCAAAGTGGACTACTCTGTGTGGTTTGGGGCACCCCATTTCAGAAAAATCAGGACCAGCCAAGAGAAAACCCAGAGGAAAGCAGCAGCAAAAATGTAAATAGAGAAAATAGACTCAGGAGCAAAAGAGTTCATTAAATGCTACCTGCAAAGGACTGAGAAAGATATTGCAAAGATGAAAATTCCACAGTCTGGAGGACTATACCTGGAGGTTTTCAAGACTCGATAAAACTCTGAACATCTGATCTGATCTGCCAGCTGGTCCTGTGTGGAACAGCAGACAGTAGAGACCCCTGAAGTTCCTGTCAAAATGAATTACTCCATGATCCTATGAAACACATTCAATTTATTTCTCAGATAAGTTGGGATTTTTTTTGTTTGTTTGTTTTTTGGTTTTTTTTTTAATCTCATGTAATATCAGTAATTTTGGCCCCAGAAAGGCGGGACATCAAGCAAAGATAGGTCTTCATTGGTAGCAGACAATACCTTGACCTTTAAGTAGTCCCTAAAATGCAAAAATTAACTACAGGTGTTAGAGCCATAAGATATCTGAGGATGAGTAAAATTTGATCAGAAATGTACATTGTTTAATATCTGAAGGGATGAAAGTATTCTAAAATCAGAACAGTCTTAAACACCAGACCCTTACCAAGGGATGAGTCAAAATAGGAAAAATTTCTGCCCTTCTGCTCAGGTCAGCAACACTTTCCACTAGCCAAGCTAGTAGTTTAAAAAGCACTGCATTATGATTTTATGAGGAGGAAAACTTCTGATATTGAAAACAAATATTTTGACACCAACTTCTAAATCATCTTTCTCTTTTAAAATTTTAGAAAAGTCAAATTTTATAGAATTTAACCTCAAACTTTAAGTAAAACTGATATGACCCATTTATCATCAGGAAATTTCCAGGCAGTTTTATGAGCTAGAAACCACATAAAACCTCTTTTAAGATTTATTTACATCTTCAAAAGACCTGGAGTATTTTTAAAAAAGTCCTGGGGCACACGACCAAACTCTTGACTTATTGGTGGAAATATCCAATGCAAGCTGGATCAAAATAATTGTCAGGACACATGCTATGGCCACCACAATATCTCCAAGCCAATACAACTCCACTTGATTTTGTATCTAGACAGTAAATGGTTTGTATCTTCTATGTGAAATTATGTATTAATAAGGCTGTGAGGATGACTGAAAAAGAATCCTTTCTTGCACATAATCACTCAGGGAGGATAAGATCTTTATTCTATTGGGCTTCTGGGTAAAGGTACAATAAATGAACTCAAACTTACTTTACTTAGACCTTTGTTCTTATGTCTTTTCACTTATTAAGTGAAAAAAAAGATTGGGCTGGAAGTCACAACAGAAACTTTGCTTATTCCAAATACCATCCTGAGGCAGAAAATCACAAGTTTCAAGATCTGGGAATGATAGATACATGGTCCTGATAAGAACTGGGAACATGAATGCAAACACAGACTCAACTGCCCTGGCATTAGCTCACAAACCAGTTACGTTTTCTTTCTTTTGTGCAGCTGTGGCAGTAGATTTTCAAAGGACCTCTCTGTTTGCACAGTAGATCCTGTCTTGATACACAGGCTTGGACCTTTGTATACCAGATCTCTGGAGGCCTTTTTCAAACCAAGAGCAAAGGAAAATATTATTTTTCTCTGTTTATATTCCTTTAGTTGGTAAAAGAAAAAAAAAAATAAAAAGAAAATAAATGCATGAGAAGAGCTGAATGTCATAATCTGTTCTTTTTTGAGACAGCTGGCCAACTGGTTCCTGTGAGGAATTAAAACTTCTGTGGTGTGCTTCCTTCTGCTGATCCACTTGCCCACATGTCATATCTCTGCTATTAGTGGGATACCTCTTAACTAACATGCAGAGAAAGTATCAACTCCTACTCTAGCACAATTGAACACAAAATATTTTTTTTTTTTGCTAAAAGGAGTTCAAAATTATTGGATAAAGAATTTATCCAATAATTGGATAAAGAATTTATCCATTATCCAATGGAAGGAGCAAAGAATAAATACTTAAGATAAATTAATCACAAAAATACAGGTCTCTCTATCAATATTTAACTAGTCAGTGAAAGCCACTGCAGATCATGCTGTGAATCAGAAATTCTGGATTTTTTTCTATAAAGCCCTTCTTGCTTTTACAAAAATGACATAAAAATAAAAGCCTTAATATTCATTCATCAATTTTAAATATAAAAAAAAAAACCAAAAAAACCAAAAACTTAAAACTGAGATCCTGGTACTTAATACTTTTTCTATCCAAGTCAGATATTTATATTTATTTATCCAAGCCAGAAGATTTTTGTTCTCACTTTTAGGACAAAAGACCCAAGTTTTGGTGGGTTTTTTCTGGTGGGTTGCTTGTTTGTTCTGGTTTTTTTGGTCTGTTTTGGTTTTTTGGGGTTTTTTATGTATTATGCTGTAAGCCTATGGAAACCAGTCATGCAATAGTTCTCCAAAACCAGTATGTAGTGTCCAGTTAAAGAGATTTAGAAGGCATGATTTAACCAGGCTCTTTCACCTTCATCCTGGATATTATTTCCTGCATGTATCTCCCCTCACACAGAGGTGTCCAAATTCTTTTAAATCGTGGTGATAAGCAGGATGTAGAACTGACTTGTTATGCATGAGCTGCTCCATAAGTCAGCTTTATAGGCAACTGGTAGGAAATACTGTGCCCATAGCCTAGAGAAGAGCACATCAGTCAGACTGAACGGATTCAGGAATGGCTACTGGAAGCACTCACATTCTTCTAATGCTGTAAAGGCTTTTCTTACAGATTGACCTTAATTTAAATGTCTCATTAAAAAGCACAAGTATGCTCTCAGTGGCAACTTTTATAAAATGCTGCATTAGTTGTTCCAAAAACAGACACAGACTGTGCCCATCATGACATCATAGCTAGTGATTTTAAGCCACTGGAAAAACACAAAGTTGGTTTCTTTACTTGCCAGGTTTATAAGTACTGTGAAGTAGAATAATGAGTTATTTCACCACTCTGTATTGTCCAAATTCAGCAAAACACTTCTGCATAACTAACTTGAAACCCGTGCTTTGTCCCACTGATTTCAGTTGAATTGGAATATCAAAGTAAGTATCAATAACTGGAAGTTATAGGTGAATACTCTGTGTTGAGCTCTGGTTCACTGAGAAAGAAGGAAAGGCAGACTGAGTTGTGTGAGACTAGAGGTAATAAGTAGTACTGGCAACCTAGACTTCAAGCTGTCCCAAGCATTGTTTACATAATTTTTAGGCCTTAATATAACATTATCTTACATTTATTTCTACTCTACGCAATGAAGATTCCAAAGATACACAAACATTCCTGAACTGTAACTGTATGACCTAAGCATAGTGAAGAAAACACAGTATTTAACTATTTAGCTTGGATGTACTCCTGCCCCAACACAGCTATGACACTTCTTGCTCAGCACCATCAGGGGAGTCTCTGATACACTTCACAACGAGCCCTACAGACTTATCTTTCGGCTCTACTTGTCATTATATAAAGTCCAAACCAGAATATTATTACAAAATCTTCATTAGTTGATACTTTGTTGCTTGAGAATTCCCAATAGAGCCAATGTCACAGGAGGATGAAGCAGTATTTCATAATCAGGCTCCAGCTCTAACACAATCGGTATGCATGTTGTGGGTGTCATTTAATGTGACATTGTATTAAGAAGCATGGATTAACAAGCTAAATCCCTTCCTTCCCCTTATTAGTGCTGCCCAATGAACCATGCACTTGCACAAGCATGTGAAAGGCATATGGCTTTTTCCTTAGCAGTCCCCATTTCTCCTCATCCAGTTCAGGGTAGAAGCCCTCATTAGGCACAATGGTCATCTCTAAAAATTCAGCATTACCAGATCAGTTAGTTTTTACTTTAACTTCAGGTAGAAATCATAACATCTCAGATATGAGTTAGTTACAGACAAAATACAAGCATTTAAAACCAAGTTTTCGCACAACTAGGTCAGTTTACTGCTCTCATATGAAATATTTGTGAAGTATTTCACTGAAATACATTAAATTTTTGTAGAAGTTTAGCTATTCCTGTGACTACTTACTAAATCTCAAGATGCCATTTAGGATTGTTTGGCCTGACTGAAGATTAATTACTTCATTGTTCTACATGTTTCAAAAAATGCTTTCAGAACTGATGGAATAAAGACTATTGAGTATATAAAAAAAACCCACTACCTTTCAAAAATAAATTCCACAAATCTATGATACTTACAAACTCAGAGAATAAGAAATTTCAGCAAACCTTTTTATTTTTTTAAATATCTCATGTGAAAATGGGAAGACAATGTATTCTGCTTAGTGAGGAAAAGCTGTTTTGCACTTAGCACTGTTTCATATGTAAACAGGAATGAGATAAAGACAAAGCAAAACAGTTGACATCAATGAAATAAACTACATTTCCAGAACATGATAATGAATAGCTTCTGGCTTTTATCTCTCAGGGAAAAATCCCATGTATTAATGCCTTTTTTTTCCCTTGTCCCCACTTTTTAAACTTATTTGAATCTGGACAAATTTTATACCCTCTGAACCTTGTTACACCCTGTAGCACTGAGCTGGATTTACTGTTTATCATTTAAATGTGCATATTTCTGTTCATAACTTGTGCAATAAAGTATCAAAAGCAGCACTTTAAAAATTCTGAAAAGCTTTGTTAATGTCAAGAGTTAAGGTACCAGCATAATATTAATTAACTAAACACTGTAGACAGATTTGATGACAGCCAGATCATAGTTCTTATTTTTAACAAAATTACAAGTTTTGTATGTGTTTTGTAAACTGGTTTTAGCACAGAAAGCTTATATTAGCTCATATGTTATCTAGTAAGTAGTTTTGCCTTGATATTTTATAAAATGGGATTTCAAATAATTCTGTAAGGAAGACTATGTGTACTATGAAGTACATAAGTTTTACAGACAATGGATATACTGAAAAGGAAAGCAAAGAAATACATATTGGTTTTTAGCCTCAAAATGTCAAATGTTGGTAGGCTACAATCAGGTATGGTTTTTTTTTTCCCTAATTATATCAATAATCCGGTGGAACAGGTTGAAATCAGATACTCAAGCATTCTGTTCCTAAAATTATACAAAAACATTAATTTAGAATTATTCCATTAAAGAAAAAAATGAATGCACAACAGAAGTAACTGAAAATAGAAGTTTTCATACTTCTAATGGTAGTACAAGAATTAATACAGACAGCATACCTTGAACTGCTTTTCTTACTCATAATTCAGATATTTCACAGGACAGAATCACGAGATCATAATTCTGTGAACTACCACTCTAAAAGTATAATTTTGAAGTTTAATATACATGAAATAAGGAGCATAATGCTGAAAAAGTAGCAAATAATACGCATTGCTGAAGATGAAAAAACAGTAAGCCAGTCTGCATGCAAGTGCAAACTGGTCCAATCCATTTCCTGAAATGCTTCAAAAATTGCTTGAACTTTGCTCCTACAACTAAAAGCAATTTTGTATTTCTGTGTTCAGACTTTGGCATTGGTTGCCAGGCAGATGTCATGAAGTTTATGAGCCTCAAAGGCATTTCTCCACCAGCACTTGCTACGTTTAAAATGCTGATTCATTGAATAAAACTTACTGTGTTAAGAGCTACAGCATCTGATCTAAACTGTAAAAAGTGCTTTGGAAACTTGCTTATAATTTTCACCAGTATCCAGTTAAAATACTGATAATATGCTTCAAAATTATTTCATATAACCACTGACTGTAGTTTATGAATCATTTTCAGATTGAATCATTTTCAGATAAGCTGATTTACAAGAGGCACTCTTCTTCCTGTATATGCAAGTACTAGACAAAACACTAGGCAACTTGTGAAATACTGGGAAATACATTTATTTTTTTTTTTACTTAATACTTATATTTTTGTTTTTGAAGTATTAGTATAATTAGTTAATTAATCAATAAAAATTAATCACCTTTCATGGGCAAAAAAAATCATACATGACACAAATATGATTAGGTGCAGTACCAAAATTTTTGTAACTTACTTTATTCTACAAAGCAAGAATATTCTCCTTGCAACTATAAATGGAGCAAATTCATGTATATTTATACACATTATCTATTTAGCAATTAACAATCCACAATCAACAGTTGCCACTCCTTTAATGGAGGAAGGGTGTTCTGCTTTTCACACAGCCACCAAGCTACATGATGCTGAACACGGGTCAGTAATGGAGAATCCCCATCTGCTCTCCTGTGCTCAGCAAGACCAGCTTTGCCTCCCTGCCTCAGAACCTATTTTTGTCCCAAATGCATTCCAAGACAGTCCAAAACGTGAACAGGATGGATGCATTATGCATCCATATTTCTCTCATATCTTTTCAGCCCTCACAATAAAATAATGCTTGTTGAAAGGTCACAAATGAAGTACTTCTGACATTAAATCCCCTGCAGTGTCTTGCTTTGCCTCTCATAAGGCACCAAGGACACAGAAGCTGAGCAAACCTGAAGTAAAGCTCAGAGTTTGCACACAGAGATCTTGATTGAAGGGTTGCATCTAAGCAGATTATTTAGGAGCTGAAGGTAAAATGATCATATGTATTGTATAAAGTGATCTGGCCTTCCTAAAGCACATTTGAGATTTAGAATACTTTCATGGTGTGTCAAAATAGGACAGAGACCCTACTGGGTCTTAGTGCTAAAATCCACACTGTATTTACACATAGGGATCTGCAAAACTAGATTTTATTCAAATACATTGCTTTCTAAGAAAAATAAAAACAAAGACAATTTTAATAGGTAATAAAAGCAAAGAAATATAATAATAGAATAAATTATGCTTTAAACTAGTCCTTTCCCTCCTAAGATACATGGGAAGCAAGAATGGGAATAGACTGGATAGGATTTAACTTGCATGTTTAAAAAACAGGCTCAAGAGTAAACTACATAACCAAAGAATTTAAGATGTTCCCACTTGTTCCAGTTAGGTGCCAACCTAATTCCATAACATACTCACTGAATTCAGTTCATCACAGGACATATTTTAATAGGTGCTGCTCCATTCCTCTTAATTACTACCTGATTTATGAGTCCTGTTTAAACAGGAGATTAGGTCTGAAAAGTGGCAAATATACATAATGGAACTGAAACTATACTGAGAAAGGAATGCCGGAGAGCATGATGAAAATGGGGGAAGGGCTGCAGCTACAATGAAATACAGATGCATTTCTAATAGTGAATCTAATTTCTCTAAAACCAAAGATATGAGTTATACAGAAGCAAACAGAAAGAAATACTCAGAAATGTACAATCTCTAGCAGCTCAAGTGTTAACTCTGTTTGAGACAGAAAAGTGATAAAAAAAATAAAGTCAGGTGAACAATGATTTAAAAAGAAAAATACGTGGAATCATCATCATTATTGAAAGGCTTGGGCTGGCAGGGTCCTTAAAAACCATCTAGTTTCAACTCACCTGCTATGGGCAGGGATGCCACCCACTAGATCAGAGTGGCTATTTTTATAACAAAGAAGGGTCATACAGACTTTCTCTTTTATTTAATGCTGGAAAATTCTAATGGCATAGGGTAGTCTGTTTTTCAACTGTTTTGCAACAAAACTATTACATGAAATAACTTATTTTCCTATTCCAATTATTAATGCTTACAGTGAAAGGCCACAGACTTTTTTTTACAGTGTTCATAGTCTTCATAATCTACTTCTCTGTTGAAAACAGATCACAAAACTGGTGTCAGTGTACCAGCATCAAAATAAACACTGCAATTACTGTATAGGTTTAATACTAAGCTGTAATGCCAGCTTGGTAAACTGACTTCTATCCATTTAATGATTTGATTAGGTTAAAATTTCACAAAGGTTAAAGTAGAAATTAGAAGGTGCCAGCACTTGTCAGAAGCCATACATTACACTCCTCTACAATTATGATTACAAATTGTTTGTCAAATGGTATTTCTACATTGTTTCTGTGCCTTTTTCTACCATTTCAGTCCACAGAAAATTCATAGTAAGTTTTTTATTTCTGATGCTTTATTTGCATGTCTCTTAGTGCAAACTGCATCTGTTCTAAGAATTTTTCTCACCCATATTACTGCTATGCAAGAAATGCATAAATTTACAATCAGACAAGCAAAAGGCTTATTATCACAGACAGGCCACAGACCAGAGGATCATAGAATCATAGGCTGGAAAAGGTCTTTAAGATCATTTAAGATCACTGAGTCCAAAATCCAGAAACTTGAAACACCACTTTGGACCTATTCAGCTCTCCCCAACATGTCTCCTTATCTGATCCAGAGTTCAGTTTGCTCATGTCTGGTAAAAATACAGCTTTCCCTGGTTCAATAAGCTAATATATGTGTGCATTTTATTTATATATATATATACTTTGTGCCATTATTCCAAGAGATGTGTGAATACAGACAAGACCTATTTACAGAATTAAAAAGCTCCAAAGATCTTCTGGGTGATGGGTGATTCACTGAAAGACATTCACACACTACTCTGTCCTGCATTGTATTGTATAAAATAAATCCAGAAGCCAGACTGATAGAGTTGTCATTCTTAGGAGCGTGTAAAACTAAGATCCTGACATCCTCTGGTCACTGACTCTCAACTAGCATATTCAGAAAATTTTAATTAGGTACTAGGAGGCTTTAGACAAAACTCAGTTTCAATAGTAACTCCAGAAAATACTGTGGAAATACAGTAAATGGAAACTGTAAATGGCAATAATCTTTCACAAACAGGTTTAACCTCAGAGTAGTGGTAATGTTGAGTTATGATTAATGAAAGAACTAGAGGAAGAAATCTGCTACATTTTGGGTTGACCATGCCTGACTTTCCTAGAGAGAGTTGGCTACCAGTGCGATGAAAAGTCCATGGCAGCACAGGGAGCTGAGTGAAGGCAGCAAGTTCAAACCGCAGTGAGAGGTATCAGCTCCACGAAATTTAACACTGAGATGAGCTGGGTTCAGTGACTGGGGTTGTGAATGTCAATAACATTCTGAAACACTCAATCCTGACTGGAAATTCATCTACAGTAATTGAATCAAAACGATTATAAGAGTGACTTTTGAAACATAAATTGCAGAACTGTGTTATCACACTAGATTTATGTAATGTAATAGCTGAGTGGTTTCAGGAGCTGAATCCACTGAATCTCCCTCCACATATGAAATTATTAGCAACCTAGTAAAGTGCAGAGACATATTTTGTACTTAAAGTAAAAGTTAAATTAACTTTTCTACCATTTATGTGAGTAATTACATCTACTTTCAAGCCAGGGTTTCTTTGGCAATTTCATCCCTTGGAGCTACATCCATTTTCTGTCTGATGTTAAACACTGGTGGGCTGCTTAAACAGTCAGGACTTAGTTTCTTCGACAGAGGATCAAATTTAATCTGAGTATACATATACATATATATAAAATAAATAAAATTGTCATAGCTTAGTGGAGATTTCCTTTTTCTAACAAAATGTTGAATTTGGCCCTGAAACTTTTAAGTTGTAAGATACTCATCAACAGAATTCCCAACAAATATGAGAATTGGATCTGGTACACATTATGTCTATTTTTGAACTTGCTCTCCCCATTTAAAGAAACTTATTCTGAAAACAATGTTTTATTGTATGTATAGTTTTCCACTAAAATTAAGACAGATGTGTTCAGAAGACTCTAAAGATGCTGGTGCTCTTAATGACCAGGTTTGTTTCTTTCTTTTGAATTAAACAGATTTCAGTTTTTTCTTGCCTCCTATTCTTCATCTTTCAAGCCATGCCACGGACATGGAAAGATGGAGTGTCTTTCTCTAATTTTCTGCACCTGTTTCTATATCATGCTTGCTCCAAAGAAGATAAGAAAGAAAAAGCCTCTCTAAATCAAATAAATATCAAATGCTATCAATGCTAGTCAAATTATGTAAATGCAAGTTTTTGGAGTAAAACTAAACATGCAAAAGTAAACTGATTCAAGCAATAGAAAGGCAAAAGCACTTTCATATGGCCTGATGCATTTTTTTCTATTCCAAACTGATGCAGAGAGAATGCAACTTACCAAATATTATCAGATATCTGAGTTCATTTAGGAAAATACAAAAATACACAGAAGAGTGCCTTGGCCCTACTATACCACTATAAATGTAAAATTCATTCCTGACAAAACATCATGTGTTCATTTAAACATAGTTTTACAGGTTCAGCTTGTTAGAATTATGATGGAAAGAGAAAAAAGTTATTGAAAGGAGAGGTGATCAAAATAAATTTTTTTGCCTTTCAGAGTCTGCCATACTGAACATCCTCTGCCACTAGTCAATCAATATGTATGAAGAATAATACAATGAATAGGGGATCAAATGAATCATCAAACATCAAATGAAAGAAAATACCCAGAGGAATATGAGATTCAGATTTTCACTCTTGAACAAAGCAGAATTTTTACAGCATTTATTCTGAAAGCCAGACAAATAACAATTACACTTGGGACCTCAGAAAAAGACCCTGAGTAGTCTCAGAGCAATTTTACCACCTTTACCTTGCTAAATAAAAGTTCTTCTTGAATTTCAAGTAGGTTAATGATTGTTAAACATCACTGGAGGTATAATTTTTTAAAGTATCCTTTGGGAATAAAGCAGTAATATTAAAAGCTGTTAATGTTGAAACTGGAATAAATAAAATAATCATTAAAATCCAAAGGTACGTTGCTTCTGCTTTCAAGAAGAAAAATGCTTTGGATATCTTGACATGTAATTAGAGTGCAAATGTGTAGGTGTGTATGTAACAAACCCTGAATTCATGATGAACCACTCAAAACAACTGAACAGCCACATACTCAGAATAAATATTGTGAAATAAAACTAATAACATAGAGGGGTACCTTATGTATGAGGTGTAAGTATCTGCAAATAGAAAAATAACCACTTAATTTGCAAAATAAAGCAGATGACACAAATTAACACTTCAGTTTTGTTATGAAAACCTAAGATGTGATCCTGATTATATATTCTGTAATTGCAATGGCAACCTCCTAGAAATGCATCTTGTAGGAGATAACAACCCACAAATGTCTCACAGAGAGGGGGTTTAAGATATAGGAAATGTAGTCAATTTTCAGAAACACACTGTATATTAACTTCAACACTGACATTATTGTCAGGTATTTCCTGAAAATTAACATACACAGTAATGATCTTGAGGAGGAAGATTTAGTCTGCATGGTCTACTCATCATATTTCCCCTGCTAAAAAACACTGAAAAAATTCTTGGTTTCTGAACTCTAATAGGCTCCCTCAGGTTCCATCTAGTTTTCATGAAAATATGGCAATCTAAGCCTAAAATGAGACTAAGCCTAAAAGCTAGCTGAACAGAAGTGAAATATTTACTTTACATAGAAGTAAAATGAAATTAATTAGACCACAGAATAAAAAAAAAAATATTTTTGAATATTCTTTTTTGGAAATCAATATTAAATGAAAAAAAAAATCCCCAAACTTGCACTGTGTTCTGTTTTTTAATCTCAGGTATATCTGAAAATAGTATTGAGAAATGTTACAGTAGAATTAGATAAAATTAGTTCTTGTCAATCAAAATCACTTTGAAACAAAAAATTTAAGTTGTATCTTAATACAACATATAATATAGTTTCCAGTATCCATGCCCAATAAAACTGAGTTAGTCAGTATTATTACTATCCAGCATAACAAATCACACACATCAGTCATTTACTGGTATTGTCTCTGAACACTTCCTTCTTTGAAGTGCAAAGATCAATACTGACACTTGAAGATCATGGTCCAAGAGATTAATGGAGCCTGAGCTTCAAAGAAAGTATAAAAGAAGAGGCTAAGGGGGAAAAAAACCCCACAAACACAGAAACATTTGTTTTGGTTCAATTCCTGATTACATAAAGAATAAACAAAGTTGAATAAACTCATGAGCACTATTTGCTCAGGAAGCCTTGACGAAAACAAGGGAAAACTGAGGAAGGTAGGAGTATTGGGTTAAAGACTATTGTCAGTTGAAATAAATGGGAACTGGAGACTGAAGTTATAAGAGGGTAGGGGAAAACATTAAAGAGAATAATGTGAAAGCACATTTTGTTGGAATATGCATATGACCTACATACAGTAAAGGTGGCTCAATCTCAAAAAAGAAATAATTTTAAATCAGTAAATACAGTGTAAACAGGAAAAGAAAACATGGTAAGCAGCAAAAGTAAACACGCAAAGCACAAAAGACAATAGATAAAATTCAGACAATTCTTTTAATATTGAAAATATTCCAGATTACATAGATATTAAACTCGCTGAAACAAGTTTAAATCTGCTCCAGAATCTCAGACAAATACATGTGCTTTATATGTCCCCCCATTACCTTCCTGATAACTCGCCTGGTTTAGTTTAGCTGTCAGACCTCACTGGAATCATAAGTAAATGGAATTGCCATTACATTCAGAATGTACAGCTCTTGCCCTTAAAATAGTACTACTCATTGTAAATCAGATTTTCATGGTAGCATTGCATGAAGATATTCAAGAACCAAATGTTCACAGTTAAAGCTTTTCATTAGAAAGCTGAAATATAAGGAAATCATATCAGGAAGATGCAAACTGATGGAAGTGCGTAATTTTTTTATTGTTTGAAAAAAAAAACCCCCGAATTATTTTCTCTTTTACTTGAAGTTTAACCTATCCATAGTCACTTACTGTACTGAAATGAATTCCAACAAAAATAACTTAGCCCTAACTCTCTTGTTTTTGAAATCTCCCATGTGTTTGAAACTGTATCTTCACACTACCACATTATTTAGAAAGATTGTCAAGTGTGCTTCAAAAGTACCTTATAGCCTTTGCTCTTTAGGCATGCTACTGTACACAGCCTGAGCTACTAGCATCACTGCACTGTTTTATAAATGTTAATGTACTTAAATGCAAGGTTTTTGGAGAACAAGAATGCAATCAAGTTAGGACAGGAAAACCTGTACAAAACAACAACGAAATACAACTTTACTTTTTCAACCAGAACTTGAATGTTTGTTTTAAATTTAAGAGTTCTTTGGAAGAAGGTCTCTTGGGAAGAAGAAGGACTCGACCTTCACGGACATTCAGCTGCAGGGATGGTAATCCTAACATCTCCTGCCACAGCTTCTCTCTTCTCCTGTGCTGACACTGCCCGTAATACAAAAGTGGAATACAGCAGGGGAACCTCTGAGTATGATCTTTACCCTTCTCTTAAAATTAAATACAAATAATTCCATTTTCCCGACAGCCTACAGCTTTAGTTTCTGTCAGCAGGATTTTAAAACTAAGTCGATCCTCAACAGTGAAGTTCAGGGAGTCTCAACACTAGGCTTTATTTGGGTGACACTCACAATTTTGGTACAACTAACTTATGCTGAGTTTCATCACACAACATCTAATGGCAGTTTGATAAAGTGATGTAACTTGGCACTTCATACAGAAATTATCATTCCAGCAGGATGGGAAAATCTGATGCAATTGTTACAGATCCAGCTGTTTCATTCACAACATTTAAATCCACCTAATTTTGTAACTTATGTCTAATGCTTGGATTTTCCTCCAGGCATACACAGATATCAGCATCAAGCAAATTGTGAAGCAAAAGGATCAAAATGGTCCTGTGTAATCAACTCTGTGAACTGAGCTTTTGGGCATAGTGAAAGTTTGAAACAAAGTCAACATCCACAAGAAAAAAAACATCTATTAGGCTTGAATACAAGGAAACAGCATGGAAACATCAGAGGACTGGAACATTCTTAAAATGCTTATTTTTCTAATTATGTGGGGAAAATAAAAAAAAAACAAAAAAACAAACACACACACAAACAAAAACAAAAACCAATCAAACTAACAAAAACACTAAAAAATAAATAAACAAACCCCCCTGAACAAACAAACAAAAAACCTAAAATGAAACCAAATAACCCCAAAGAACAACAAAACAAAAAAAAAACTCCAAACCCACACAATTTTCTCTATGAATTTACTGTTAGACTACCACAACAAGGTTTGTAGACAAATGGTATAAGTATGGAGAACTAGTATTTTCAAGATTGTAATTTCTTTCTCTTGCATTGTAAATGAGAACCTAATCAAATGGATGGAAAAATAAAAGGCATCCAAAGATACAAGGAAAGAAATGGAAGACAAAAGGTATGGAAATGTGCAGTGACTTCATGGTCCATATCTACAACACTTAAAAAATAGAAAGGCTGCCACTTGCTTGCATTGAAAAGGAGAAATCTGTGCTAACTCACTACTCACAGTCTTGAAAAATTCACATCTTGAGCTCTTGTATGTAAGGGAAAGGAAGAGTGGGGATCAATACAGATGTTACTAAAATAATCACTATTTTCAACATGTTGTATTAGTGCTTGTTGGAAAAGATGATAACTGGAAACACAAATAATCATTCATAAGGCTCTCTTTGCTGGGATAATTTCTACTTCATTCACTTTACCACACTCATTTTTAAGCCTTTTGTTTTTGAAGACCATAATTTAGAATGGGAAATTATTTTCTCAGTGATCAAGGTTCAGATCAGTTTAGACTAAGAAAAAAATCAATCACTTTACTAAAACTACTCCTTTATATATTAAATTCAGGTTTTCTTATTAACAGTGAAGAGGGCACCAGAACTGAAAAACTGCAAAAGAAAATACATCAGTTCCACAAACAGATCAACATCTGTTGGTGCAGACGGGTTTCACTGCTTTTTACGGGCTATAAGAAACATTACAGGCAGAGAGAACACACAGTGCAGTGCACTCCATTGTTCTGTGGGAGAAAGGAAAATTTTACACTTCTGGGAACAGCAGTTTGATAATGTAAATACAAAAAGTGCATGCCCTGACCACAGTTCAGCTTGCGTGAATGTGTATACATTTTTCTCAGCTTGAAGTTATGCACGTGTTTTTGCAATACAACAAATTAAAAGTAGGAACCTTGTTTAAACTGAAAATGATGACATCAAGTTGAACAGCTTTTAAACCTACCATCTTTTGTGAAATAATTTTCAAGCGTTAAGTGGCCTTAAGCTTTGTTTTTAAATATAAATATACAAATGTAAGGACATGATTTTTAGTAACAGTTTGATTATCTTACATATACATATTACACAAAAACATTCTCACATTGTTCTATATACCACAGCTTTAAAATAGAAATGCTAATATGAATCAATTAGCCCAAAGCAACAAAAGCAGGACTTTCTACTTATTTTCTGGAAGATTTTCCCAATATATTTTCCTTCCTATTGCTATGATTTTTCCTTTTGTTTCCTATCCTTTCTTCACTGGAGTTGTAGATCTCTTTTTTTTTTTTTGCAGATTTACAGATTTTTTTAAAATTTAAACTTTCAGATTTATGAATCAATCACCACTGTCACTTCTCTTACTGCTCTTTGTTTCACCTTGGTTGCAAGATTTATCATTAAGTTAGCACCTACTGTAACTGTGAGGCTAAACTAAATGTGCTAAAAAAGATAGTACATGCTTTTTTTGTGAGGCTAAACTTCAGACACCACAAAAGTACTGCTCATAGTCATGGACTTGAATCTGCACCCAGAAAAAGAAAAAGTAATCCAGAGCAAATCAAGAGCACATTGAGAATATAACTTCAAATTGCTAATGTGTCTGTATTACACATAATTATCATTGTCAAGATAAAGAAGTCCTGGAATTCTTTGGAACACAGTAAATTAATAGAATTTTGCAACTTTTCAATCAACCATCTGCTGATAAAAATCAGCTTCCGAATATAATGAACACAGGGGAGTAGCTGTCAATCAAAAAGCTTTGCCTTGCCCTTTGAAGACTCTCTCTTCAGTTCTGACATGCTTCCCTTGCTCAGTCTTGAAAAATGATCTTACCTTTCAGCAATTACTTCTGTCTTTATCCATCATGATCTACATGCAGATACGATGGGAGATGTATTCATTCAGATCCTTCCCTATGCAGATTAAATTCTTGCCACCTTAAGGTCCCAGTTGTATGTAGACTCAAGAGAAAGTGTCCAGCTATTTGTCTTCACATGATGCCTTAGCAATTATAATGCTTGCACGAACATAAATTTTAGTTTCTGAGCCCAAGCTCCTTCTCAGGACAGCACCAAACAGCAGAGATTTACAACCAAACAACTTCCCCTACACGATGGGCGACACCCCAGCCTTACAGAAATTCTTAGTGATTCCAAAAGGGAGGGATTTTCACTTTAAGCAATTTACATCACCTCTCAGTCCAGGACTATATATTACATAAAACACAGTCTACATCTCATCTTTTACAGCATCACATTGACAAAATTACTTTAAATCTTTGAGATAGTTTGATCTAAAAGAGGAATAAAAAATCCCATGCTACATCTTACTTCTTACATTGCTTAACAAAACAATATTACAATAGGGCTACTTTGTGATCTTCATAGCTATTATTTACTAAGATTGTTGAATCTGCTACATAAAAGTGCAATGCAAAGAGGAACAGAAAAATTATTAAAAAAACCCAAAAACTTGGCAGACTTCACCTCCCAAAGGTTTCCAAAGGCCTGTTATCTAGTTAACTTTACTATTTCAATCAAGATTACACTTGTTTAAAGCAAACACGAGAAAATAACTTGTGGATGTTACCAGAATGATGTGATCTCATCAAAACTTGACTGAGCCAGAAATAATGACTTTATAAAAGAAGCCAGATACTGCCTTCCTGATTCATGACTGAGTTTGATGAAGTAGAAATTCATCCCTAATTCAACTTTATCAGCTGAGAAAGATCTAGCTCACTGAAGTACTGCACTCAGGAGTTTAAGGTAAGAAAATTTTGGCCCAAACACTCTCAATAATGCAAGATACAATCTACATAGGCAAGGCAAAGCTTTATTGATAAAAGCAGGTTTATGCAAATATTCAGCAATAAATTACTTCTAAAGCTTCAGTACTGCAATGTTCAGACATCTATTTAGAAATACTATTCTGTTCTTTCTGGATGATTATAATATCTTATCAGATAAAGCTTTGTTCATGTGAATCCAATTATTCAGCTTTACGCTAAGTTCTTTCCTGTCTGAGCTTCTTGCAAGGGGACTTTACACAGTTTCATTTTCTGAACTGAGTCCTTCCAAACAATTTATGCTAGACTATGAATAAAGTAATCATCAGGAAACTTAGAATACTTTTGGTCTTCAAAGTCCTTAAGCAATTTAAAATATAGAATTTAACTCTTCTCCCTGCTTTGAAGTGAATAATTTTTAGCAAAGGAATTTAGCCTGAGGTTTCTTCAGAGCTAGTGCTCTATGCTGTTCTGTATAAGACAGAAATGGTAACAGCTTAAAATCTAAGAAAAAAATCATAATCAACAATGCTTTTCTCTGCAAAAATTATTGTGCTGTTTTTCAATTTACAGGTCCTAAATCTAGAACTGATATTTTATTCAAGTAACTAGCCAGAGTGGAAAATGAAAAAATTGAGGAAAAAAAACCAAAAAACAAACAAAACAAAACAAAAACCACGCGAAAAAGGCTTAGATGTGAAAACCTGAAAAGACTCTTCTTACATAACTTTAATTACTATTAGTACAGTTACTCACTATAATAATTTTAAAGGTAATCAATTTAATAGATCATGAAATAGCCTTCTTTCATTTCAGTGACACTTAGGAAAGATTGAAGAGTAAAAGGCAAGTTAACTAAGTGAGGAATATGTTTTCATTCTAAAATAATCTCAATTAATAAACTCTGAGATGCTCACAAAATTTCCTGAAAAAACCCCAAAACATCCTTGTGTTTATGAAGACACAAATGTGGTTCAGTTCATCCAAAGCACACAGCTATATGTAAGTCTATACATACAACTGAGTAGAGACTCAATCTCTTTTGATTGCAAATGACAGCAAAGACAATCAACTCATGTGGAATCATACAGAAAAACATAATTTTAGGTGCTGTGTGTTGAATCCTATCCTTTCAAAGCACTCAAACCTTTTGTTTCTGTTTTTCTTACTAATTTGATATAAAGTAAGTATCAAAATAAAAATGGAGATACCAGTTACATTTAGTGACCTTTCATCAAAATCAACATATTCTGTAAAAAAATCATAAATAAATAACACAGTTTTTACCTTAAGAAACAAACTTTTCACCAGGGAAAAAATCAAATACAATAAAACTACTCTAGGCACAAAAGACAGAAAAATAGATAATAAATTTCTTTTCTACTTTGAGGCAACAGTATTAATGGATATAAAACTCTGATCTTGTTAAGAGACTATGTATGTACTTCATAACTAAATCTTCATGAGGAGGTACTTCACAATATATAATGTCAGAAATCATTGAAAAGTTAGAAAAAATTTAACTATTGGAAGAAAGACCTCAACAGCAGAGAGGCATTAATAAAAGAAAACTATTTACACTAAATATAAAGTTGTTTTCCTACCTGTGTGCAGATAAATTACTGAGGTACAGGGTGTATTTTTCTTCAGCTGACAATCCATCCATCATCAAGTAAAAAACATGAAAATTACTCTGGTTGAGAGGCTGGATAACAACACGTGACTTCTCCAACATGTATGTATAAATCCTAGCTGATTAAGAAACAAACACATAAATTTATCATTATGGATTATTCTGAATGTAAATATTTTAAACCATTCACCATTGCATCAGTTAGGAACAAACAATATTTCTTATAATATGATCTGAGGGGAGCATATAAAATATAGTATTACCATTTATACTCCCATGGTTTTCTATGCAAATCACACATAAAACCTTAATTCCATTAAAATTGTTGGAACAAACATTACCACACTTACTGTTTGATATTACCATTAAAACTACTTAGTTTTAAAGATACTGATGTTGATTTGTACCAGTTGTTGTGTTTGGCAAGGCTTTCTAAGAGACAAGCTATTAGTCATCTCAGCAAAGTGTAGACATCTGAGCACTGGCATCTATTCTAACCTCCTTCTAAACAGAAAGATGGAAAAGAGATTCAAGACCTCTTGAAAAAACACACTTGGAACCATTTCTTCTTTCTCTGATGGTAATCAAGAACATAGAGATTAATGGTTTAGATTAACTGCCTGGCTTCTAGATGGCTACAATGAGACCAATCCTTTGCAGAACAGGTTTTCAGCAAGCTCACTGACCTGAGCCTGGGGAAACATGGACATCTTAGAAGGGCTATGGCGATCTGAATAAATGAGAAGCTGCATGAATCAGCAGTCTGGGGAAGAAGGTGAAGGAGGATGAATCTGAGTGAGATTTGCCTACAGAAAAACAGCTTACATGGATAACCTCAGGCCCACTAAGATTCTGAAAGAGGCAAAGCACAGAAGCAAAGGATATACTGAGCTCTCAGATCCATATATCTGTTCACAAGATAAGACACATTTTAGACATACTCGTGAAGAGACAGAGGGATATTCATGTTTTGGGCAGGCTACTCTTGAGCTCTCTCCTGGGGAGTACAATCCCATGTGGTTCCAGATGAAAGAGACTGAGGGAACATGGGAACATCCAACTGCAGCTAGAGGTCAGGGCCCTTGTGGTCAGTGGGAACCCGATCCCAGTTCCCACTTACCCAGCTGCTGCCATGCTTTATCTCATCATTACTTAAATACTAGCTGTGGTGCAAAGACCAGAAGCACATCTCTTCACACACAACTGAGCACCTCCACCTCATGGACATAGTCCATTTTGCCACAGCTTTAAGCTTTTCAGTATCTGCAGTATGGCAGAGCTTTCACTGATTCTTTGCAAGGATTCTTGCCCTGGAAAGGGCTGTTTAGAGCATAAAGTGCACTTCTCAGCAATGGAGGACATATACTTTTAAACCCAGTAGGCAGATGAGAGTATTAAACTATAGCTTCCCATAGCCTGGCTTTCATTCACTTTATTCAGGACTCTTTTCTTCATGAACTAGAAGTAGTTCTTGATCATATAGTTATTGTAAATATTGGTGCATGCATCCTGCAGCACAGTGAGGATGTTCTCTGAATGCATACCACTCATGTCTTTTTAGAATTTTTCCTAATTTTTCCTTTTTTTAAACTGGTTGGGATTAAAGCAATAGAAGCAAAATAGATTAAAGCAAAAAAAACCAGTTTTGGACTCACAGGTGTTGCCCAATGCAAAGTGAAACAATTTGGTGAATCAGAGGCATGGTAGTTGCATTAGCCTAATGACCAGGCCAGCAGGCAGAATGTCATCTCCTGTCACCATGAAGTTGTTAACATCCACAACAGCTCCCTCACTGCTAGGTTGGTTACTCCTGTATCACCTGTATTTGTCTTGTCATTTTACTTTAAATTTCACTTATCTTTTGAAGTTTTTTAAGTTTCTGTTGATACTGTTGAAATAAAGACAGCAAACCTGAGGTTACTTGAAATTGTGTGTATGAGTGAATACAGCCTTTGAGAATACTGCTGAAAGACAGTGTAGACAGGAGAGAAATTACATGGGTGAATCTTGAACATATTGTTTTGAGAAAGGCCTCAGCAGCTAACTTCTGTTCCTGAATTAAATGTAACTATTCAGGGTCTCTCAAAGAAATCCCTGCAGAGGCCAACTCTGGACACATCCCACATAAGGACTCCAGAAGGTCAGTGGTACATTAAACAGGGACATCCTCTATGCTTTCTTTATATCCTGTCATGTGCTGGCAACCAAAACCATGTCTGGGATTCTGGCTAAGAGACAGTAGGACTGACAGAGAGCAGTTGTAGGTCTGACTTGCTGAAGCAAGGAAAAATGATCTGGCCCATTTAATCATCCTACAAAATGTAGTAGTGAACTGCTATTATGGAATCAATATTATGAGCAATTGTGTATCATCCATCTAATCCTCTGCTGCTACACTACAGAAAAAACTAAGAATCCAAACCTGTACGGGAAGTAGAAAGGCACACTTGGGAAATCATGTATGTTTCTGGCTCCAGTAACTTTGCAACACATTATAAATTGAAGCAATGCAATCATGGCAGGACTGGCCCAGACACACACTTTCATCAGAATCAATCATTACCTGGTCATTCCTACAGGGTAAAACAGAATAGATGGACCTGAAGGATGATTTTCATCTTTTATTGTGCTTGTAAAACTAATCCAACCATCAATTAATTTGAAAAGAGTGCACTGCAAATCTTTAATCACGTTTTTGTGTGCAATATTCTTCACTAAGGCTTTTACAACAACCACTTCAGGTGTTTTTAACATTCATTGATAATTACAAGCAGGAAAAATGTTACCAACAGTCATCTATCATTTAACTTTAACCATGAGCAACATCACTTATTCAGATGGCAGAAATTAATTCAGCCGTTTTCAAGTATTTCAAGTCACNCTTTCATCAGAATCAATCATTACCTGGTCATTCCTACAGGGTAAAACAGAATAGATGAACCTGAAGGATGATTTTCATCTTTTATTGTGCTTGTAAAACTAATCCAACCATCAATTAATTTGAAAAGAGTGCACTGCAAATCTTTAATCACGTTTTTGTGTGCAATATTCTTCACTAAGGCTTTTACAACAACCACTTCAGGGTGTTTTTAACATTCATTGATAATTACAAGCAGGAAAAATGTTACCAACGGTCATCTATCATTTAACTTTAACCATGAACAACATCACTTATTCAGATGGCACAAATTAATTCAGCCCTTTTCAAGTACTTCAAGTCACCTGCACTTTAATAAGGCTAAATACATTCCATCTCAACTAGCATCTCCAGCAGTGGGAAGAGCTGTTAAAAAAAGCCAAGCTTCCAACCAGCAAGAATCTAACACAGCATCCTCTTAATGGTGCTAATGATCATAAAGAATTATCACGGTAGTCTGCTTTTCTACAAAGTGAAATATGTTTGTTAACCTATGTGTGAAATAAAAGGGAGAAAACTAATAAAGGTCCAAAGCAAAGTCTGTAACTTTTGTGCAATGCTAATTGTGCTTACAGGCACAAAAAAATTTCTACTTCCTTTAAGAGCTCACTTGATCTACTCAGCAGCTACACAGTCAGCAATGAGATTCTGTATTAAAAGTGTGGCCAGTAAAATCTGTCTTTCAGCTCTGTATTCCTAGAAACTACACTGCTGCTTCTCAAAAACCATGCTGTCTCCTAGACACAGCTATTTGTAAAGACAAGAAAACTTTGTCAGTCCATTTCAATGAAAAAAATTCAGTCCTTGCTTTTCAAAAAGTGAAGACTGAGAAAATCAATGCCTGAAAAGCAAAGCAGAAAATCTGGAGAATAAGTTTTTCAGACTTTATTTTCTCTTCCTAAGTTTCTTTTTGAGTAATTTGAAGAAATTTATACAGGCAGTAATTTTCACCTTAGGAATTAAATAATTTACCTGAAGGACCATTCTGGGAAAAAAATAAAAAATCCATCTTCTACTATTATGCTGTGGGAGTTAATAATTCTCTAGGAATTCTGTTAATTTTTTTTGCCAGAAAATCAGTCTTTGAGTTCTGAATTTATTTTAGAAATTTAATTAAGTCACTGCCCTGTAGTTTATTTTAAGTGTTTGTTTTAATATATAACTTTTTTGCTACATAAAACTTCTTCAGGTATCTGTACTGGCTTAGAGTAGAACCATGCTAAAACTCTCCATCCGTGTTTACAAAACATTGTGGAAAAAAACCAGTTTATGCTAAAGAACTAATCAAATCTAATGATGAAAATTATGGGGAACATTTCAGTTCTTTAGGTATATTGCATTTTCTGCTAGAAGAATAACCTTGTGACAAAAGTCAGAGCACTTCCAGGATCTAAAAATAACTTCAGCATGAAAAAAAGCTGCCACAAACTTTACTGGTGTCCACTCAAAATGCAAGGAATGCCACCTTGGGCTTGCCCTCTATAATGAAATGTACTTTGCATGTCTCTCCCTCAGCAAATTGTCCTGGATCTCCACCTGTAATATCTGTCTGTGGAGGAGTTTAAACCACCTGAATCCTTTGATGGAGGCAGTCCAATGTCACTTGGATTTTTGTTTACAAATAGGCATATTTAGCCCCCTTAGTATCAAGGAGCTATAAATTCATGGCTCAGCAAAATCAGGGGCTCTGCATATTTAAATTATTTATTTATGTTTAAACAGTACAAGACAGTAAATACTGCTGCAAATAAATACAGTGTATGCCTGTGTGGATTTTAAACCTGTTAAAGACAACACGCCTGCTTCTTTTCTTGTTTATGGTGGTCTAAACCTGGGACAATTTAATTCAGATGTGATGCTTAGCAGTGGCTGAGGAAAGGCAACACCTGCTGTGTAAATCAAACAGCAGGAACAATTGCAAATTTCAGAAATATAAAACACACTTTTACTGCTGTAGTAAGGTTTGTCTCTCTTGACAGTAAATTATGTAACTTTTGACTACCTTAGAGTTGGTAAGAATAATTGATTCAATTCCTAAAAAACTGGGGAATAGCAGGGTAGATAATAAATTTGTTTATCTTTTTTAATTGACCTGACTACCCCTACATTTTCTCATCTGATGCCTAGAACTTGAGAATCACAAAAATACAGATGAAGTGTACCAGAAAACTGACACAAGAACCTGGTTGACCAATCCTGTCACAGGCAATGGCTATGAGTTAAACTGGCAGTTCTGAGTAAAACCCACATCCCTGCAAACACAATATACTCAAATTAAATATGTACAATACAAAGGGTCTATAAAATGTTAGCTTTAGCAATTGAGGTTTATTTTTACAAACGGGACTGAGATACTCTTAAGTGCGTGTTAATGTATATTTAATTCTGCATTCCTCCCACAAGAGCTTATAAATGAAAAACAAAATCACCTACTTTTAGTTTTGAATCTCCTTTACAATTATCCTACACTCATTATAAAACAAACCAGAAAAAAGTGTTAGTAATTTCCTATGCAGTAATATTTCCATGAAGAACCTGTCATATTTGCTAGAGTATAGTGAACTGTCTCAAGAAAATGCAATTGGAAATATTTCCAAAGAAATTTTTTTAGGAAACTCTTCAGAAAGCATAAACATACTTAAAATTTTATATATATATATATAAAGAGTAGATTTGGAAATGTTTATCTCACAGAATCTAATTTATTTGGAACAAAAGTGTGTCTTGCCATACAGTTTCTCCATCCAGGAACAGTGCAAGCAGGAAACTGTCTGTATGCAGTTATATCTGCAGACATTCCTTGCATTGACAGTGAGTAGCTTTATGATGACCTATATGGACCAGAAATGAAAGCTCTCTCTGACTGCTTTGAAGAGCAGAGAATCAAATTGAAATTTTGCTCCGTTTTTGTTGTATTTCTTTTTTTTTCCCCAGTAATGAATGCTTACTTAGCATTAGTAGACTCAGTCTGAAAACAGGAACAAGTTTCACACTATCTTGCCTTTAAGAAGAATAAACAACAATATGGTTCCTAGTTGTTTTAAAAGAATATATAAGCTGTAATAAATTACTTCTAATTTCAGTATTACAGAATATAGCTGATGCTGGCTTTTTTGTTGGTTTTTTTGTTTGTTTGTTTGTTTGTTTGTTTGTTTTGATTTATTTTTTTTACTAAACATATTATATCATCCACTCATTTAAGGAATGCTTAAAAAAGCCAATGCAATATTAGGTAGAAGTGCACAGCTTTACAATTTAATCAATTTTTCACTCTTCACAGTGTTGCACTACACAGCTCTCTCAGTTTGTTCAACTGTGAAATAAAACGAAACGTGACCTCTTGGGAAATAGGAGGAATCACTGGTGCCAGTTTGTTTCTTGCCTTTCCCTGCCACCTTGTGGCTGCTCAGAACAGGATTCTGCTCACTCCTGACAAGTGATCAATTCACACACTGTCAAAGTTGTTCCTCTGACAATCCCTAACCCCCCTTGCCTCTTTTATGTACTTTGAAGCCCTTGGTGTCAAATTCTGTGCATAGCATACTGGGATATCTGATCTAACACTCTGTGTTTGGCAACAAAATTTACAGATTAAATGATACTTACCTGCAATTAATGTTTTTTTTCGCTCACAAAACTGTAGTTCAAAATACTTTATAAAACAGCTGGAAAAATCATTCAAGGGTGTCTTAGCATGTCCAAAGGCCTCCAAGATACAGTTTACCTGCAAAACAATAGTAAAGAAACAATACAAGAGGAAAGAAACAGGAAGATATTTCAAGAAACCTCAGAGAGGTTGGCTTATGAATAATAAATGGAGGAAAAAAACAGAAGGCCATTTTTCATCTTGGAATTTAAAAAAATACTTTGCAGGGTTTTTTTCAAAATAGAAGTTAAAGTAAGGCAGGTCAAAATAAATATATTCCAAAATAAGCAAGGTCAGAATAGTGGAAGTTGTAAGTGAAAGGTTCCCATGCGAGCTGTATCCATACAAGTAGTTTGGATATGAGTGACTGGAGTCATACTCCTGGAGCTGGAACACTTAGCAAAAATATTAAAATCTTGGAAGACAGCTTATTAAGTCAGTCAATACTAATAACCAAACAAAGGAATTTACAAGTTTTATATAATGGCAGAAATGGCATCAGTTGTTCATTTTGAATAGAATTATTTCAGGATTATACTAGTGAAAAACCGAGGAAAAAAACAGATTCAGACATTTTTATGGCATGTCTCACTAAATGCATTCCCATGTTATGCTTTCATGGTCACAGCCATTGTATTTAGCTTTTTTGTGTATAATTAGTTGCTTACACCCCTTACACTCTTGATACATTCCCTGCAGAACTTTCCTCTATGCATCCTTAAAGTTGACTGTACTGTGGTGCATATACACTGTTGTTCTGACACCACTCTTCTCATGAAGCTGGATGTATTAGCTGGGGAGGGAACAAGTCTGTGGAGTGGCACAGAAGCTCTAAAAATTAAACCATTCCCAATTATTAATTAAACCAGCAGTAGGTGGCAGCAGAAAACTAGTCAGCCTAGTTTTGGTTCCAGTTTCACTCCAGTAGTGCTTAAGATGTATTTACTCTTTAGATTAATTCAGCACTTGCTTTAACCTGTGCAACTTTATTAATTTAATGGTGCTATGCATAACTGCAGTAGGAATGAATCCAGAAAACTGTATTCATTAAAGCACCTGAAAAGGCAAATAAATTAGAATCTCTATTCACTATGGATGAGATCTGATACATTTACCATCTAAAATCAGATATCCCATCTAAGCTAGTTTTAAAGGATCTTTCCATAACCAAAATTTGATAATGCTCTTCCACCTCCATTAAGACTCATTGATAGCTGTGTCTGAGTTGAGATCTCAGATGAGAAGTTTTATCAGGTAAGGTAATTTTTTAAAGAATTTGAACTGGCAATCCAGGGTTCAGCACAATTTAAAATGTCAGCATGAATCTTTATAGGGAATTAAATATGAGTATATTTTGTAAATTAAATATGACTGAAAAATGTTCAGCACTCTTACCTGTTTCTTAAATATATTTTGTACACAAATACTGAGCCATATAACTTTGTTCAATCCGTGTAGTTTCCCTGCAAGTTTACAGTTTCTGTCTTGCATACTATTACTTCAGATGTCTCAATACTTATACTGTCCAGTGAAGCATCACCACACCATACAGGCAAATTTATTTATTTACTGAAGGCAACTAATTTCATGTTTATGAAACAGTTCCTTATCACAGAAATGTTTCCTATTCACTGCAACACTGATTGTCAAACTCACCAAAACATAGAAACAAAAAACAAGCCATTTATTAATGTCTACAGAGCTGATGCCTTTTTCCATATAGTTCAAATATCTCTGCCTATCCAAGAGGCCAAGGCTTTGCTTTATTCCACTCAGTGATTAGAATGCTACTTACATGTTTTATCTTTGTATCAAAGGTATTTCTGCTGCAGCTGGCTCTGCAAGTGAGGTGTTTCACTATCTGTTTGCAGGCTTCAGTCTTCCCAGAACCAAATTAAACCATGCAAGATGACAGACAAGGAAGAGAGGTAGGAATCGTTGTTAGTTTCACAATTGAAATGTTATTTATATTCTTTGCTAGCTTTGTTTGGATTTAACGTACCTCCATCAAACTTTCATTTCAAATAACAACAGGTGTATGGATGACAAATAAAGAAAAGAACATAGGAGATTGACTGACTGACTGTCTGTGTACATGAAGGCAGTCAGAGCTGTCAAGATACATTGTCTTGTACCACAGGTCAAACCAATCAAATCTAATGCTTTCAAGCCTTTTTGAAAGTATTTATAGCACAGATTTTATGTTTTCCTTTATCTTTTGTCCGGCAAAGGAGCTCACTAATGCTGCCTGGTTTTCTTTCCAGATGGGGAAATTACTGCTGTGGTAATGATGAGGAATCAGAAGAAATGGAAAGTGAAGAATACAATAGGAAGAATGGAAAGAAAATAAAAGGAACAGGAAGAAAACAAAAAAAGCTGATTGATTTTATAACCTGCCCAGTTTCTGTAATACACTCTGACAGTAGTGATTCTGTCTAGATCGCTGTGATTTCTTGTCTGTGATGTGGAATAAATATTGAAGAGAATTTCTGTCAAGGAAAGTGACCAAAGTGAATAAGGTAAAAGGCAACAGAATGATGAAGGTGGAAAGAAACAATAGAAAAGTGTTGGGATGGAGAAAGGAAGCAAAATCAATGGTGCACTTCAAGCATGGAGAAGGAAGGAAAAGAAGAGATAGAAATGAAGTTAGTGAAGCCTGATTAGGAAATAAATGTAAGAATTTCTTACTTGAATAATACAACATTTTCTTTACAGACAACTGAACCAACAGAATGCAATTTGATGTTCCTCCTTCATTTACTCGATCAAATTTAAAGGTCTGTTTCTATGACAGCCAGTTAGAGTTTTCACAAGTACAATGGTGTGATGGCTGATCTACCTGTTACCTGTGTATTTTAGTTTCTGAAAATTAGAAGGCAGCAAAATACAATATCTGTCTGGCCATTGTTTTATCTATTCAAGTATCACTTAATGGGAGAAATCAATTAAAAAGAAAGAAACAAAACAGGAAAGGACAAAAAAGAGCTTCATACACGGATAGCAATGCACCATTTCATCTCATCCAACTCTCAAGGGATATACATACAGCTTTGCTGACTATCTTATTGTTTGCCTAGTAAACTTCAGTCTTAACACAACAAAACTGATCTTGTCATTACTATATGTGATGTATTGAACTGCTTTTTTTCATGTTGTCCATATTTCTATAACAAGGTGGAGGCTAACACTGGACTTCAAACTCCTGTTGGCATCAGTAGGAGGTTTATGGTCCAAGACTGCAATGGTTTGCCACCTGGCTACATGGTGATGTATCTGATGAAGTTCAGCCGTGGGTCCTGAGGCAGCTGGAAGACGAAGTTGTTAAGCCACTATCCATAATTTTTGAAAAACTGTGTCAGTCAGGTGAAGTCCCTGCTGTCTTGAAAAAGGCAAATATTTATATCTATATTTAAAAAAGAGGAAAGCAGAAGACACAAGGAGCTACAGGTCAGTCTGTATTCTATTCCAGGGCTACAGTGTTGGTGGTCGGGGCAGACCAACTCACATTGTCTACCTGAACTTATGTGAAGTGTTTGAGATTACCCTGCACAACATCTTTGTCTCTAAATTGGAGAGACACAGATCTGATGGATGGACTGTTTGGTGGATAAAGAATTGGGTGGATGGTCACACAAAATGAGTGATGCTCAACATCTCACTGTCCACGTGGAGACCAGAGATGAGTGGTGTCCTCAGGGGCTGTAACTGGGGCTGATACTGCTGAACATCTTTGTCGGTGACACGGACAGTAGAATTGAGTGCACCCATATCAAGCTTGCTGAAGACATCAAGCTGTGGGGTGGCACCTCACACTGGAGGGAAGGGATGCCATCCAGGGACTTTAACATGCTTGAGAGGTGGGCTGATGCAAACCTCATGAAGTTCAATAGAGCAAAGCACAAGGTCCTGCACCTGGGCTGTGGACACCTACAGGCTGGGCAGAGAAGTGACTGAGAGGAGCCCTGAGTAGAAAGACTTGGGGAGTGGTGGTCAAAGAAAAAATTCACTATGAGCCAGCAGTGTGTGTTCACAGACCAGAAAGCTAAGTGAATCCTGGGCTACATCCAAAGCAGCGTGGCCAGCCGGTTAAAGGAGGCAATTGTCCCCCTCCACTCCTGTGAGCACTATATCCAGCTCTGGTGTCCCCAACATAAGAAGGACATAGAATTGTTGGAGCAAGTCCAGGGGAGCATCACAAAGTTGGTAGGAGGGCTGGAGCACCGCCCCCATGAAGACAGGCTGAGAAAGTTGCAGTTGTTCAGCCTGAAAAAGAGAAGGTTCTGTGGAGACCTCATGGCAACCTTCCAGCATCTGAAGGGAGCCTACAGGGAAGCTAAAGTGGGACTCTTAGTCAGAAACTACAGTGACAGGACAAGGAATAATGATAGAAACTGAAAGAGGGGAAATTAAAGGTGAGATGTTAAGGAAGAAATGTTGTTCAGCCTGAAAAATAAGATAATGGAACAGGTTGCCCAGGGAGGGTGTGGGTTCCCCATCCCTAGAGGTGCTCAAGGCCAGGCTGCATAAGGCCTTGAGAAACCTGGTTTAGGGGGAGGTATCCCAGTCCATAGCAGCAGCATTTGGGACAAGATGACCTTTAAGGTCAATACGAACCTCTTCACAATAATTATATGGTTCTATGTTATGTGAAGATCTCAACTAATATGTAACAAAAGCCATATTTAAACCAGGTCTAAGAGGAAAATAAATTGTGTAATGTCAAGATGGTCACTGTCACAACTAGTATGAAATTAGCAACTCTCTAGAAATGACAAGATTCTCCTTATGCGCAATATCCTTTGAGCAGATTTTCAGCTTCTGACTTTCTGAAAGAGTTTAAAAAGTGAGATGGTACTTGATGTCACCCTACAAAATAAGCATCTCTGCCCTCTTGATGATCACTCTCCAAACACTATTCGTACCATGTTGTGTCTGTTCTTAAGATTCAGCGTTAGCCTTCTGCCTCAATAATGACAATCTCCAAATTCCACGTTTCTTTGTCTGTTGTTGTGGTAAGATAGATAAAGATAATGTGGGGAAACAAAGAGAATTGGTACTAAAGATAATCTTGTGGCTGATGTATTGCAGCTGTGTTAATTATCCTAGAGTGGGAACAGCCTTGCTCTCCCAGCTATGGGTGTGATAAAGAGTGAGCTGGCTAGGAGGGACTCAGTTGCAATTATAGCTCAGTTGGAGCCAGTCACAGTTGGAGCCAGATGGAGTCTGCTGCTGTGCTGTGAAGCTCCAAGGACAGGAGATAGTGCAAGAGGCAGGTAAGGGGAGACTTTGTACCAGGGACTGACAGGGAAAGGTGGCCAGGCCAGGCCAGGGATGGGGTGAAGTGAGCTGTTGCTGTGGGAAGGAAGAGAGAAGAACTGGCTGCTGGCATAAATGGACAGACCCTTAGAGCTGCTTCAACACAGCTTTGGGAAATAAGAGAGAGACTGTTAAATAACAAGGTGTTAGTGTATGAAGCCTTCTGGTAGCTATGCAAGACTGATGGATAATAAAGTCTTCATACTTGAGCTCTTTAGAAGTTTTTAATGAAGCACTTTGTGTGTTTTGACTGTCTCAACTACCACATGTTGTCACTAACAGAAACAGAAAAACTGAAACAGGACACTAATCCTGTGATATTTTTCCCTTACAGACATTTCACAGTCTTGCAAATTACAGATCTTTTGCTTGTGCTATCCAGAAATCCAGTGAGTTTACAGACCGATTTAAATCATAGCTCCCCTCTTACTGCCCACTCACATTGGCCAGTTCACTGGCAACTGAGTGTCATGATGATGAAATAGTTTTGACCCTCCACAACATGGTTAATCCAAAATCACAGCTGCAACCTGCTATCACTATACCACAGGTTACCAAAAAGATTAGCAAAAGTGGCTCTGCAGTTATTTCAGCTGTTAATAAACTTCTCTGAAATTAAAACATCTCTGATATTTTGTACAGTCACTCACAGTTACAGTTATTATGCTATTGAACAAAACTGTTCATTTATGTTTGAGAATCAGCTGAGTTTTCATTCATAGTTTGTACATAGTTTGTAAGAGCTCCCAGCTTATCCAAAGTGTGCAGCCCTTTATATCCAGCACATAAATACTTGTACTATACTGAGAGCTATATAAGACTTGATACTTAAAAATTGTTGTAGCATTTTGTTGTTTGCTCAGGCCCAACCTCATCTGCCAAAACCAGCCTCTTCAACAGAAAGTTTTTCCAGGATTCAAAAATCTTTTTCACAACTGGAGGAACTGAGGGTGGGGAGAACAGATGCTAAAATAACAGTGGATATGGCTTTGATTGTTTTCAAGAATTACAAACAAGCATGCAACTTACAATTAAAAATTTAAAAAAACTTTAAAAAATAGCTTCCTAAACAAAGGAAGTGGAGTGCTTACTATGAGTTTCTCCCATTAAGCATTAATTTGCTTCACTTTCAATATGGAGCTCTTTTACTGCAAGACAAATGTGGCCCAGGTAACACAGGACCACGCAAGTAAGAACGAAGCGGACAGTTTCTGTCCATTCTTGAATATTTCTTCTCAAGATTCATGTTTTCTGGACATTGCTGCAAAGATCTGACATGCTTGGCTCAACTGTTAATTTCACAGTCCTGCCACAGGAGTTTTTTTGATCCAAGTGGTTGCTACATTACTGTTCAGGGCTTCAAAAATCACCAGGATGTAATTGCTGAAAGTGAAGCACAAGCTTCATTTTCAATTCTGACCAGTGCCACGCTCAGAAGTGCAGGGATACTTAACAAAAAACCCTCACTCCTGCAGTACTTGAACTATAATCAGAAATTAAGGAAAACTGACTGAATGCGTTCACGTAAGATTTCCACCTGATTTAAAGGAAGACAGGTGTGCTGTTCTGCATGAACTTTTGAAACCAATCTCTTATTGTACTAGAATGAGTTCCAATTTCCCATTAATTACTCCAATTACTCCAAATTCCCATTAACACAGTAAGATATATCCAGGGAAAAATGACAAATTTCGCACACTTTTGGGGGTCAGAATAATTTATTTCTTCTCCATTTTCTGAGTATATAAGTGAGACACTGAGTCTTGCTCCCAGTGCCTGACATTTCTAGAGTTGAAAAAAATGTGTGCAAGCAAAACTGTTAAATACAAAGGAATGAGTTTTGTATTATCAGTAATTTTTTCTGTAACTGATTAATCTTTCATGTTAGGAAATTGTATTTCTAAAATTAAGCTAAATTTGACAGTGTATTTCTAAACAATGTTTTAATACAATTCTGTAATTGTACTGCCACAGCCCATTGCATTTAAAACACATAGAATTATACTTTCAAAAATAAAGATTAAATTGAACAGAATACTTTTGGTGATGCTAAACTGAGGAAATACAAAACTTTCGATGCATGCCACTGTAAAACACAAGGCCTTCTCTCCATTCCAGAGATTATTTGGCTTAAAAATGTGATTTAGATCACAACAGTATCATTGGATATTGACAGTCTTGACTGTTAGCAAGCTAGACCATTTCATTTTATGTATTCATTATGAATTTTTGACTCACAAAATTAGCCATTTGCATGTCATAAATCTTTGGTTTGATTTACTAAGGCTCTTTAGCTTTTAACAGGACTATATTTAGGCTTCCTAGACAGCTCTTTACTTATCTTGATAGTGTTTAATATACTTTCATACCCTGAAAAGCAAGAGCAAAAGCCATCAGAAGGAAGCTCATTATGGAAAGTCCACCTACTGGCTATTTAAGATGTAACTAATAACATTATTTTATCCTGTAACTTCCCCTAGAAGTTTATACAAAGACAGCTCTTGGTGTTAAGCATACATGAGTAAACCTGGCTGGCTACAAACTGAAAATAATTGTGAATAACTGATAATAAGTTCTTCAGTGATTTGGCCAAATGCTTTCCTGTTGTAAGATGCTCTGGTTTAGTGAGTGAGCATTTGATCAGATGTGAAGCGACTTGGGAAAAAAATTATTGTGAAATGGTAATAAATTTGTCTGCACCTCAAGTCCTCTGTCCATTTCTGGTCTTGTCACTTCAAGAAAGTACATTCAAGTGCTGGCAGGAGTCCAGAGAAGGGCAAGGGAGCTGGTCACGGGTTTGGAGCATAAGTCTTGTGAAGAACAGCTGAGGGAGCTGAGATTGTTGGAGGTGGGGAAAAGGAGGCTCAGAGGAGACCTTATCACTCTCTACAACTGCCTGAAAGGAGGCTGTAGCCAGGAGGCGATTGGCATCTTCTCCCAGGCAACTAGAGGCAAACCAAACTGCACCAGGGGAGGTTTAGGCTGGACATCAGCAGGAATTTCTTCTCAGGAAGGGTGGTTAGACATTGGAACGGGCTGCTCAGGGAGGTGGTAGAGTCACCATCTCTGGAGGTGTTCAAGAAATGTCTGGACATGCCACTCAGTGCCATGGTCTCGTTGACAAGGTGGTGTTCAGTCAAAGGTTGGACTTGGTGATCTCAAAGGTCTTTTACAATCTCATTGGTTCTGTAATCCCATGGATGATATTAAGATTAAAGATTCAGAAGATATGAAAGTAAGTGAAGTGTGAAAAGATAGAAAAATGGTAAGACTGAGTAACAAATTTCTTTGAGCACATCAAATTAACCTGACTCACTGCTTTCAGAGAGTTTGAGAAAAGAAGGATTAATAGATTTGGGGGTTCCAGGCGAATGCCAAACTTCACTATAATAAAACCAGCGTATTTGGATAAAACATTTTTCACAGATTACTAATGGATTTACTTACAGTCTTGAACTCATTTATCATTGAAACAGCACTGTGAGTAAAGGTTAAAGTCCAGTTTGAGCTTGGAGAGTTAAAGAACAAACTCATATTACATAAACCTCTGAGGCAGAGTGCAAGCTCCAATATGGGTGCCTTACCACAGAGGTTTATAATTCAGTCAAGGATTTATCATTTTTATTATGTCAATAGATTCTATTTCTAATCCTGATTCATGTAATATTAGCAAACACACACAGCAGTTTTGAATTCTTTGCCATTAACTCTTGCTCCTAATTAGATGCAGCTACATCGAGTGGCAATTGCCCAAGAGAATTTATGAACTTGAGATGTAATTAAACCTTTTTCATTTCTATTTTGCTCTAATGTATGATACAGAGATCAGTACACAGAAAAAGGATCAGTTAGAGAAAAAAATAAAGTGGAAATCTCAACTGCTGAGGCCCAAGAGAAAGAGCTGAAAGGCAGGAGGTACAAATTAATTAATAGAAAGATACATTTTCACCTGAGGATAAAGCACTGGGGACGCTGCTCCTGGAATAGCATGTGGTAAGCTCTTTCAGCACAGGAAAATATGTGGGGGGGAAGTGAGGAACACAGTTTTCCAGAGTTACTTAAATAAAGCTGGGTGACCTGAAAAATTGTAGATAATTAAAATGATTAATACAATTCAAAACAATTACATTTCACCCCCATAATCTTGGGGCTTTAGTAAAGCTTTCTAAGCATTACGAACAGAACCTCTCTATGTATAGAAGTGATACCTTTAAAACAGCTATGAAGATCCTAATTACAGAAAATAGAGCTTTAAACACAGAAGGTCTAATTAAGACAAAATGAAACATAACTAGAGAACAGTTAATACTGGTTTGTGCATTTAGTAAAACAAAACCTAAAGTAAGCTACTTTTTAATACCTTACATTTATAGTTTTCCAATGTCTTGACTTGGAAATTTACAAAATGAAATATGAACATCCCATGAAAAGTTAAAATTGAAACCAAAGGAATAAGTCATAAACTAATTTATTACATGACAGAGCAGTCTCCCACAAATACTCTCTCTGCAATATAGAATAACTCCTGAAACACATAGCTTGCAGCATATGCTATCCTTAAAGCCGGAGTAAATTCAATTATCTGTTAGAAACCACTTTTTAATTTTTTTTGAGGGTATCACCCCTTTCTGTCCCATGCCTGTCTTATTTATTTAGATATGTAACTATTCAATCCTGGAGTATCTACAACACTGTAGCTGAATTAATCCTCCATGACATATCCTCAGTCAGGCCTTATGGGCTACCAGACAAAAAAGAAGATTAAATGCACAGCAGTTTTCCAGGAATCATTTCAGAATGTCACGAAGTACAAAGTAAAACCTTCACACAAGTATGATCAATGCAAGATGTTGCAAGTTTACTTATTTTTATACGAACTTCAAGAATATATTTGTCCTACTTGGGCACAAGTAAATTCTTCAGGAATGTAACAAAGCAGCATGACCACAGCTCAAGCACTTCTAGAGTCACAAAAATACCTTCGGAGTTGTACTTGCATGTTCCTTGTATAATGCTATTATAATGTGTAGTGTAGTTGTACAGTGTATTTCTGTGTAAAAATGTAATAATATTATCATCTAAAAATTGCATTGAATTTCATAAGAAGAAAAGTACATCAGCGTCCCTTAATGTGTGATTCCTTATGTCATCTCAGAGTGAATAATTGCTTATAAAATATTTATTTAAGTAGTATTCTATTGGAACAAAGTGTGGGAGGTGATTGCACAATAATGAAATTGTTGAGAAGTTATAAAAAGTATTTTTTAAAAAAGGAAACATAAAATGTTACTTTTAGTAAAAGATACATATGATAATATTTTCACTGCTTCATCCTTGCTTTAAAAATAGTGTCATGTTCAATACATGTTTTTATTACTTTTCCTTTTGACAGCTAACAAACCACATACCTGAAACAAAAATGCTAACTACTGAGCCACATCATACAGCTTGTCAAGCACTTAGTGAGGAATAGACATCATTACTTTAATACAAAGACCATCTAATACAGCAACAGCTAAGCTGCTGCAGTATACTGAAGCATTTCAAAAACAAAGTGGTTTTACAACCAGGCTTCTTGATCATCTGGGAAATACCTGCTAATGCACAATAGTGTGCAGACTACAATGACAAAGAGAAAGCAATTATTATCCAAGGTGACCCAAACAATTACAGGACAGAAAGTGTCTCATGATGAACTTAATTAAATAGATACATCACAGAGAAGTAAAGATACAGCAAATATTCAGCAAACATAATATGTAAACTCTTTACAGTTCTCTCTTGGTGCACAAAATCATCTATCTAATATGAAATACACTGTGACAGGAAAAAGTACCATCATCTAAAACCTTGGGGGTGATGGATGATTTCCACTTTTAGAAGTAAATTCAGACTCATAATTTGGAATCTGCTGCTCTCACCATGAACATCATAGTGTTTCTTTCTCTCAGATTTACTACTGTTACACACAAAGCCACATGATGCATCAAACAGTCACAAATTCCCTTACTGAATTTTTAACCCTTTATAATTCTTGTAAGTTAAAAACAGACTGAACATTCCCTATCAGGGAGGCAGAGCTCTGTGATCTCAGTGCATCAATGCGAAGATAAGAGGGGAGGATAAATTTACAGTTATACTAACATTGTATCTCTAAAACATTGGGGTGAAGATGAAGGAGAGATCAAAACACTTGAATGTTTTCCCCCAACTCAATCCCCCTTACCCAAATGCTGCCTGTGCCTGGCACCAGCCACCTCCCTATGCCTGACCCAGGGCAGTGCTCAGCTCTGGAGCACAGACAGACATTTGCACTCTTTGTGCACCATCCAAGGTTGCTATCTTCATAATCATGTTTTGGGCAAGGGGGTGAGAACTCAAACAACCACAGTATGAAGTTTGAATCTATTTCTAAAAGTTTGACTGTGGTGGAAACCACCAAGGTGATCAGGAACTATTTTTAAACAAACAAAAGAGTTCCTGCTCATTCAAAGCATTATCAAGATGGCCGTTTTACAAAAAAGACACAGAAAAAAAAATAGTTGTATCTTGGAAAAAATTTTTAAGGTTTTGCTAAAATACTAAAACTAAGATGCTCCCCACATAAAATGGGCATATCTGTTAATTAATTTTAGGGGTTTGGCCAGTCAAATGAACTATGTGACTTGTGAAAAAATATCTGCAAACTTTAGAAAGAGAATGCTTACCATGGTAGAATAAATAGGAAGTTCTTTAAACGGGTTAACAAGCAACAGTATATCACCAATGTAGGTCTGAAAAAAAGAAGATATAATTGCTTTATTAAGTAATAAATTAATTTTTTAAGGAGGCTAATGGTTTTCTTCCAAAAAGAACTCTCAGCAAAGCCTCTTAAACCTTGCTAAGAACATGCTAAACATAATTCATGAATTCTGAGCTTTTAACTCCACAGTTTGAATTTGAGATCTAAATTTACATTTTGAAGAGAATTAATTAGCATTTTTGTAATAAAACTGAATTCTGCATAGCTGAAAATTATGCTAAGAAAAATTGCACTACATATATTAGTGGTAAATTACTTCAAAGTTAATTTGTAACTTAACACTTGCTAAACTACAAAAATGTCACAGAATCATAGAGGCTGCTGAGTTGGAAGGGAGCCACAAGGATCATCGAGTCTAACTCCTGGCATGCCTGCCACATAAACAAGCTCCTCAAGTGATTTTTTTATGGAGTAGGTGACATAAGTTAGAAATGCTATAGCTGTTATCCAGAGCTGATACATTAAAAGATGTTGCTAGTGGGGTAAGATGGAGCAATTGATACATAGAGTTGGAAGGGAGCCACAAGATATGTCTTGGAACGTATGAGCATGCATCTGGAGGAACTATCCTGAGCATATCAGAAAGAGTAAATCCTATCTAGTGATTGCATGTTTGCAAGATTTTACTATTTCATATTTGGGGCTATTGATGGATGATAGGCTGAACGTGAGCCAGCACTCTGCTCTTGCAGCCCAAAAAGATAGTTGTGGCCTGGGCTGCAACACAAGCAGCATAGGCAGCAGGGTGAGGTAGGGGATTCTGCTCTGCTCTGCTCTGCTCTGCTCTGCCCTGGTAAGATCCCACTTGCAGTGCTGCATCCTGCTGTGGGGTCCCAGCGCAGGAAATGCTTGACCTGTTACAACAAGATGAGAGCCACAAAGACGATCAGAGGATTGGAGCACCTCTGCTGTGAGGATAGGCTGAGAAAGTTGAGATTGTGTAGCCTGGAGAAGGCTCCAGGGAGAACTTATAGCAACCTTCCAATACCAAGGGGGCCTACAAGAAAGATAGGGAGAGACTATTTATTGTAGTGACAGAATGAGGAGGAATGGTTTCAAGCTGAAAGGAAAAAATTTAGATTAGCGACTAGGAACAAATCTTTATTGTGATGGTGCTGAGGTACTAAAAGAGGTTGCCCAGAAGAGCTATGGATGCCCTATGCCTGGAAATGTTCAAGGACAAGTTGGATGGGGCCCTGAGCTCAACATCTTCTACTGGAAGATTTTTCTGGCCAGGGCAGGAGGGTTGGAAACATGATCTTAAAGGTCCTTTCCAACTCAAGCCGTTCTACAATTCTATGCACTTAAGTGCAAGATTGTAGGTCATTCTTGCTGCTCTACCTTTCACTCCACATAAACAGCTGTTGCTATATTACACTCTTAGAATGCAAAAATTGACAGACTTCTGTCTCTGAAGAGGTCAGACAGCAAAGCATCATGTGAACAGTTCCAGTCACATTGTCTTTTTCAAGATGAAGCACTGATTTGGGGAGAAGGAAAATACTGTCTTTCATAGTAAATGTACCGGTCTTCTAAAATGCATCAATTTATTTCCCTTCTCTCACCCGCCCTGACTTCACTGTTGGGTTTTCTGGTGGAACAAAACTTTGTAAAACTTAAAAAAAACATGAAGCAGGGAGTGTTTAGTGCTAATGAGGACTTAGGCTTGGAATTGGAGCCCAAGGACTTTTCTTCTAAGTCAAAGAACCAAGTCAAGATGAAAGCATCTTCAGCACTGATGCTAACACTCTACTGAAGAACAATGGCTGCTGTTGAGCAGAATACTAGTGATCACTACCTACAAATTCTATTAAGCCAAGAGAATTCCAGAGTACAAAATCCTTTCAGGTAAAATCTTCAGGATCTTAAAATAAATTACTTCCTCTGTGGATTTTCATGAATTCAGTTAAAAGAATCATGTACCTTTGAAAGTGAGATAAAGAAAAATAAATACTCATATAACGAGTATTTTTTAGCATTTGATCCATCATTCCAAACCCCAGAATTTTTTTTACCACTGCATGCCGTAACACCTAAAACTGAAGTTCCCATAATTTCAAATGGATTCACAGCAACATAACAGTTTTAGTCTAAATAGTGTAATCAACTTATAAATTTAAAAATAATACCCATGTTTCACATTTACATTCCACTCAGCTGTTCAATAAGTTATTACTAACTTATGGGTAAGATATGGACAGGGATACAAAAATTTCTTTTGGTATCTAGATGATTAACATTTCAATATAATTATTTCTCTGATACTGGAAATTACTAATTAAATCTCCCATGCTGAATTCTAAGCTGTTTAAATCTAAATTTCTTTTATATTTCCAATAATCATGCTGTATTAAATTAACATAGTGTTGAAAATGGAAGGCTCTTTTGGTCATTTGAGAAGGAATCATGGCAGTGGACCCCTGTCCCAGCCACACTGTGATCTGAGTGACCTTAATATGCTAATTCATGACAAGTGAGTCAATCAATCTTTACCAACTTTCTTCCTCTGTGAAAAAAACCATATATAAATTGTATTCAAACCCATCTGAAGTGATACTCCATTTTTTATTTCTACTTTTCCTACACAAATTTGCAGAATTGCAGGGCTTACACACACACGTACACATGCTCTCATTCATTTAAAACTAGTCATGAGTTCAGGGCAAACTACTGTCCAGTAATTATGACAGTAATCCTATTTTTCTTATTGCCTCTCTGGTCTTTTTTTGAAAGCTTACTATTGATAGGGGATAAGCAACTCACATATATCTGATTGTTGTTGAAACGCTTCTGAATCTCGTACAGCAGGCTGCTGTCTGTTAGCTCACTCAGGGAAGCCAGATCATCATTTGGAGCTGGAGGCATTAGCTTGATCTAGAAAACACAAATTAGAGAAATAATGTAACTTCACAATGAATCATTCTGTACCATAATATTCTAACCTACAGTATAAAACAAGACCTCTAGAATTTGTGAGAAAAAATTGCATTAAGAAACCAGAAAGTTGACACTCCTGAATAAATCCACATCATTAATCTTAATCAAGGGAAGAATATAAAAATTAATATCAATGTTATGGTGTATAACTGCATGAGTCTGATGGGCTCTTAAGAACATACCAGAGTGCAATCCTTAAACCCATAAAGATTCTTGGATCAAATGCAATTTTCTTGATCTCCTCACTAAACGTTTATAGCAGAGGAAATCAAGAAATTAGTTAGGGGACTTGTCAAGTACTTCTTGCGGTATTTAATGAAGCTCTCAGACCGCTCTTTGACATATGGGATTTAAAGTTGTACTGGAATTTTTCCTGCAGAATAGAAGTTAGTAACAAATTGGAAATGTGTTGTTATGGAAACCACAAGACAATGGAAATCCGATGAGTCCACTTTAGCCAAAACTGGTGAGTGAAATTGTTTAACACTTTTGAGATTAAGGTGAATAATATAAACCCTGCAAGGTAAGTCAAAACATAATGAAACAAAAAAGATCCAAAGGATTGTGACAGGAGACAGAACAAGAATGAATCTGTGATAATGGAAATTTGATTAAAGACAAAATAAACATTGATACATTAAGAAGTGTGCTTATAAATAATGATCTACACTTAAAATGTAGTTTGATTCATTTTTTATGTCAGCAAAATAGCCAGAAACAGAAAATTCTCACATTAACTGCAATAGAATTAAATTGTTTGTTCAGAGTTTATTATAGTAACTCAGGGTCTATTTTGAGAATGGACAATCAAGACGAAACTTCTTTTTTCTATTGTTCTGTTTAAAATGGAGGCTCAGGAGAAAAGCAGACACTGCCCCATTGTGGTGAACACCTCAGTGTCATGGTTGCAGCTGGCCTGTAGCTGCCGGATAAATTTGGCCACGTCAGACTCACAAACTCGATCAACCTAGAAGAAAAACAAGTCCCTGGGTATGGTAAGAGTAGGTTGGATTCAAACCTACACAGGGGACCCCCAGCTAATCCCATTTGATCCTAACTGCAGCCATATCCCAGGCCAGAGAGCTGGGCAGTGCTGAAACTTGACCAATCCAAGCCTGGGAAATTTGAAACCTCTATAAAAGGAGGTTCTGAACACTAAATCAGGCTGTTTATCTGTGACCCTCAGTGAGTTCTGTCCTTTCTGTCTCCACCCAATGACCCCACATAACACCTCAGCTCCTTCAGTTTTTGTCAGTGAAAGGGTATCAGTGGCAGAAGCAGGCTGGAAGAGACTGGAAGGAACATGGAGCATGCTTCTGTCATGGGGAAGAGCCCAAAGACTATGGATACTGGGGATCTGACACAGAGCTTCTAAGCTGCAACTCAGTTGCCATACTTTCAAGGTCGAGTTCAGTAAACCTGATACTCAGATTTCACTACCTGTGCCTTACAGGTGTATGTCTACCTATTGGAGAGGTTTGTTCCTCACCCCACTGAAGTGAATGAAGATTCCTCTGTCACACAGAAGATGGCATTTCTTGCTCTTTTTTGTTTTTAATCATGGCAGTTGGATGTACAGCTGAAAACAAGAATTCCACTTGGCAAAACAAAAAATTAAACTACAATTTGGCATTTATCTTTGATGATGTACATTGGAATAGAAAAAAAAAAATAACAAACGAATTCCAAGAACATCTTTAAGTGTCTTGTAGAGAGAGAGCAGCGAGACAAGTCTGTGGCCTCCTTTCCTTAATAGTGTGCTCACCTGGCATGCAGGAGCGAAACAGGCATTGGCCTTTACTGCACTCCCTTGTGTACTATCAAAACTCAGAACGTCTGTGCCACAGAATGAGCTTCTTTGAATCTATCTCTGCAAAGATTAAACCTTTTATTTGTAAATAAAAGCAAGGTTTGGATAAAAGTACTGCCCTGGGATTCTCCATGTTTTCTGAACTTTTTAGCACACTTCCTTTTACATTCCTGGTTCCTATCAGCTAGCACTCATGCAGATGAAACAGGGATATCTTTCAGGTCACATGACAATAGTAATTTCCCATAGATCATTTGGGCATGGCCCTATCTCTAGAGGGAGAAGGATTTTGCCTTACAGATGTTTATGGACTCATCCCACACAGCCCTAGGCCAGCAAACAGGCACTGACTTGAATTTATTTCATAATCTAGGCATGGCCAAAAATGCTCATTCTGTAGGTATGGTTGGAAATGTGAAGTGCTCAGTGAAACTCCAAGTAAGGAAATCAAAATATTTTCAACTCTTTTTTTCTACAAAGTTTAGGATTTGGTGTTTCATTTTCTACCTTACTCACTGCATCAAATCTCATAGTTCAACAAATGAATAATCACATAGAATTAAGAAACTCTAAATCCCTTAACTCAGAATTGATTTGACTAAACAGTAAATGTTATGTACATTATTGTCTTCTTTTTGTGCACCTTAAACTTCCATCCTCATCATGCTTTTCTGTGCATACAGATTTTTTTTTAGCTCAATGCATCAATCTGGCTATCATTCTAGTGGTATGATGTTTATGTTATGAGACATAAAAGAAAAATAGCCATACATACAGTGTAAGTTCCAATAGAAATATGCCTCTGGGAGTGATTAGTTTTTTAGATTTTTGTAATGCTTAGAATGAAGATTTCTATTCAATCTACTAAATTACATACACTTAGCAACATTCAGAATCTTCTCATGTAATAATCTTTAGTTATATATAATTTTACAGTTATATATATTATTTAGTATTATATATTTTTACATACTTGTGTCACTGAAATACATACACATCCCAGCTCTTATGTGTGATATTATGAAATGCACAGCTGAGCCTTGTCTGTGTCATAACTGATTCTGGAACAATCAAAAGAGTATCAGGGATCTGATCTATCTCTATCACACAGTTCATGTGGCCCACAATACATAAGCAAGAACCATAAGACAATTTATTTTTTTTTTTAAAGACTCAATTAAGAGAAAGAAATTATTTAATTTATATTTATTTGCAGCATGGATCATGTAATTAAATTCCAAGCCATTAATTTGAATCTACTATCAAAAAATATCCTTCCTAGATGAGAAGAAGAGAAATTGAGAATATGATAAAATTCTGGAAATTATTCATACTGCTTTTTTTGTTTGGCAGCACAGATCTTGACATTACTGATGATCAAAGAACACCTTTTACCTAGGAAAAAAGCAAAAGATAATACAAGCCAAGAGAGGTCCAAAATGCTTTACTGAAGTAGTCACTTCATCCCATTTCCTATACTTCAAATAATAAAAATCTTCATAGGAAATAATATTTTCTTAAGGCTCTTCTTCAACATTTTTGCAATTATAAAAACCTGAAGTGATATATAAATTTGAACAGTTATTTCTTTCCAAACCAAAAAAGTTACAGGCTTTTTCTATTAAAAATGCATATCTGAAATGTGCTAGGATGAAATTTTTCTTTGTGATCCCCCAATAAAGGCCTAATCTGCATGCCATATTGCCTAAGAATGTCTGGTATTTCTGACATAAAGCATTTGAAATATCATCCTGATATATTTCAATAATATATGAGCATGAAATCCAAGTAATGACTCCACACAACCTTTTGAAAAATTAAACAGAACATGATTACTTTGAGTGTAGTTTGAGTGCAACTGGTAAAAAATAAAAGACAACTAATTAGAAACTCCTTAGAATCAGGATACCCAAAAGGCAGGAACAGCAGGAAGGGGATGTTCAAAGATTTCCTTTGGTATCAGCACTAAATAAAATCTTTACTTCCCAAGTTGTGAAATAAAAATAATAATAATAACAATAACAATAATAATAATTATTAATTAATAATTAATAAAAATAATAAAGTGTTAAATTGATTAATTTCATCTTTGAAAACTAAGGTCTAACTATTATTAAGACAAATAAAGATATGATACATATATACCTACAGTTTGTAATGCAGGGCAAGTAGTAGAGAATACAATCCCTCTACTTCCAGGATCACAATTACATCAAAAGAAAAATATTATATAATTTAATTTGACAAGATCTAGGGACTCTTTCCTAAAATTTAACTAGGGAAGTGATTAAAGTAGTTTACTCTCCTTCATAAGAGCTAAACTTCATTAAGCCCTTGCCAACTGAAAAGTTGCATTAATCTTTTCTAATGCAACCAGTCATTTAAAAACCCACTAAAATAGCATCATTTCTAACCTATCCCCTGTTAATGATAATTCCTCACATAGGACTCTTCCTATCCTTCCATGCTAGGGAGCATCACTCCAAATTCAGCAACTACAGATATTTTCTAGTTTTCCCTGTTTCTACAAGAACACAGGATACACACTCCTAGCTTGTTCAGAGCAGAATTTCAGACTGCTTCCTGCAGAAATTTTTCAAATAAAAGAGCTAAAAGATATTCACCTTTAAGTCTGTTCTCTTGTCTTTGAATGATAACTATTGTGGGAAGTTCCACTGTAGTGTGGTGAAACAAGAGGAGTGATTTTGAAAATCTGCCCTGGGACTCTGAGGAGACTCAAAGTCATGGTGGAGAATGAAATTACCAGCATAAAGACATCTGTTTGCTCGTTTTCACCAGGAAGATTAGCTGTTCTTATTCCAATTAGTTTCTGTGTATGTTTTAGTGCACAAACTATAAAGCAAAAGTTTAGCTTAGAAATAATGAAAACCTGAATAATTTTAGCTAGGCTTACATCAAAAGAGAATCAGGCAGAAAGAATTATCTGTGCTCTTGTACACACTTCTGTTGAACATTTAGAAGCAAGCAATAATCTTGGCAAGACTGTAAGCTAAATACTCCCCTCTCTTTTCCTACAATTATAGGATTGCTCCTTAAAAGGTTGCAAGCATTCACTTTTCTGACCAGCAGTGCTTGTCCCTTGGAATGACAGTTCCCATCAAATCACATCAGTCAGCAACATCAGAAACTGCATGACATGAAAACAATATGTAAGCCAAGTGCAAAACATGTTGTGGTATCCTCTGACTGGACAGGGAACCGAGCACTCCACAGGATTCCAATGCTGAAGTTCTTTCACAAATTGACTCATATCATTTGCATATGGATGCACTGATTGATCTCATATGATCAAGCCATTCCTCTGAAACACATCCAAATGAAAAGCAGCAGAACATGCCTTCTTCTGCCAAGACAGAGATGCAGTTTTTTTCAACTGAACGTGGCTTAAATCAAGCCAACATCTTGCTCCTTTGTTATGCTTCAAATTCACAGTAAATTATTTTTAATGNCTTTTTTTCTACAAAGTTTAGGATTTGGTGTTTCATTTTCTACCTTACTCACTGCATCAAATCTCATAGTTCAACAAATGAATAATCACATAGAATTAAGAAACTCTAAATCCCTTAACTCAGAATTGATTTGACTAAACAGTAAATGTTATGTACATTATTGTCTTCTTTTTGTGCACCTTAAACTTCCATCCTCATCATGCTTTTCTGTGCATACAGATTTTTTTTTAGCTCAATGCATCAATCTGGCTATCATTCTAGTAGTATGATGTTTATGTTATGAGACATAAAAGAAAAATAGCCATACATACAGTGTAAGTTCCAATAGAAATATGCCTCTGGGAGTGATTAGTTTTTTAGATTTTTGTAATGCTTAGAATGAAGATTTCTATTCAATCTACTAAATTACATACACTTAGCAACATTCAGAATCTTCTCATGTAATAATCTTTAGTTATATATAATTTTACAGTTATATATATTATTTAGTATTATATATTTTTACATACTTGTGTCACTGAAATACATACACATCCCAGCTCTTATGTGTGATATTATGAAATGCACAGCTGAGCCTTGTCTGTGTCATAACTGATTCTGGAACAATCAAAAGAGTATCAGGGATCTGATCTATCTCTATCACACAGTTCATGTGGCCCACAATACATAAGCAAGAACCATAAGACAATTTATTTTTTTTTTTAAAGACTCAATTAAGAGAAAGAAATTATTTAATTTATATTTATTTGCAGCATGGATCATGTAATTAAATTCCAAGCCATTAATTTGAATCTACTATCAAAAAATATCCTTCCTAGATGAGAAGAAGAGAAATTGAGAATATGATAAAATTCTGGAAATTATTCATACTGCTTTTTTT